>JAJHZJ010000600.1:5826906-6111751 GCA_023548195.1 Bettongia penicillata ogilbyi | reverse complement strand
AAATTGGATTCGAACTCTGGTTTTCTGACTCCAGGACCAGCTCTCTATGCATTGCTCCAAGGAGTTGCTACCTAGAGTCATAGTAGAAAGATTATAATTGTTTTTGTTTGCTAACAATGACTACAGTGACACTCCTTTCCCCTTTCCCTCCTAGAAAAGCATTGATCTGGTCCAAAATTTATGACTGTTTCTTTAAAGTCAATTTTGGATTTTAGTTCACCGAGTCTAAAAGGAAGTATTAAGATAAAACTGTGGTGAACCCAATGCATTACCCTGTTGTATGTTTTTAATTCACTCAATAGCATCTGATAGAAATGCTAGGGCAGGCTACCCAGAGAAAGAAGATCCTCTTTCTAATTTACTGGGATTGCTAGCTGGGAGACTTGACACCAACCAAAGAGATTTTTATTGAAACCTATTATTAAAGTTCTCAACAGCAGGGAAAAGAAGAAATTAATCCAGCCTCAAAATGAACCAGCATTAGTTTGGTCTAAATAAGCTTGGTAAGTAGAGAGCAAGTCGCTTCCATGGAAGTCTATGGCCTTCAGCAACTTCTCTTCCCATAGTTCTCTTCTCAAGTGCATTAAAGACCCCAATTGTCCATTAAACCCAAGAAACAAGAGTCCAGGGTACAGGATATTGACTAGGGAAAAGTCAGCACAGGAAAGAGCTTGGGAAAGAGTGGCTATGCTTACACCAAAGAGGAGGGCAAAGAGAAAGGCTGTTTATAAAACCACCATTTTTGGACAATCATTTGGGACAGCTATTACAGAGGCAGGGCGATGGAATATTGAGGTGAGTAAAGAGTTAATAGGCCTGTTTGGCCAAAAGTTATGGTCCAAGAAGATGAAATATAAAAAAAATCTGAAAATGCACTTAGGTTGGAGACAACTTCTGAAGTGCTTAAATACTAGGTTTAGGAGTTTGTATCTTATCTTAAAGGCAGTAAGTAGTGGATTGAGCACCAGACATGGAGTTAGGAAGACTCATTTTCATGAATTCAAATCTAGTCTCAGGACACTTACCACCTAGATGACCCTAGGAAAGTTACTTCACCGTTTTTAGGGCAGTTTCTCATCTGTAAAATGGTCTGTAGAAAGAAGTGGCAATCTACCCCTTTGTATCTTTGTCAAGAAAACCCCAAATATGACCACAAAAAGTCAGACATGACTAGAAACCGGCCAGCAAAAACACAGTACAAATACACCGAATACATTAAACTGTTTTCTGTTTTCTCTAGATTTTCCTTGTTTTTGATATAAAGGGAGGAAATCAACTCTTTTCTAAACACAGAGGCAGCTTAGGGTGCTTTTTTGCCTTTGAAAGAAAAAGAAATCAATAAACCAGCAGAGTGGATAGGAAATCCATAAACTATCAACAACAGTAAAAGCCCATGCTTTTGACAAGAGTCTGTGCCTCATGATGCTAATGTAGATATGAATCCTAGAACCTAATGATCTTCAGTGTCTTAGATCAGATAATATCAAAACTGTTAGAAAAACCACAATTGTAGAGGAATTGAAAGAAATGGGAAAACACATGGTTACTACAAATACATAGTAAAAATGAGTTGTACTTAATAAGTGATATATGATATCACCAAGATCATATATGACCAAAACCCAAAATGAAAAAATATAACCTTATGCAATAATAAATTAATGAATAAGTGAATTAGTTAATAAATAAGCAAATAAATAGATGTAGGATAATGAGAAAATACATGGACAAAAATTGCTAAAAATTAATGAAAAACAAGTAGATAAACAAATGCCTAATGAAATAAAGACCAAAAACAAGAAAAAAGAGAATGAATGAAGAAAAGAGGGAAGGATGAAAAGAAGGAAGGAAGGAGGGAAGAAAGAAGAAAAGGAGGAGGACAAAAAGATGTATGTTTTAATGCAGACTTCCAAACCTCAGGGTCACTAGATGTTTAATCTCTCCTATTTTAACTGCTGAAGGATGGCAAGTGATGATAATCCTTTAAATCCAGCATTCTGGAATTCTTCCCAGGCAGGCAGGCAAGAGGGCAACAGGCATTTATTAAATATGTACTTTTGTGCCAAGTATTGCTCTAGCTCCAGCCTAGTTACAGTTCTAGGTAAAAGGATTCTTGATACCAATGAGATCATGGATCCTTTGAAGTTCTTAATTATCTTTCAACCATAAAAGAAAAGATACCAGCATGAAAATTAATTTCCACACAGAAAATATAACCTAGGTAAATCCTGATCAAAGTTTTAGAAAAAAAAAAAGCATAATAAGAAAGTAAAAGAGAAACTAGTGTGATGAGTCAGTCACCTAAATTGTAAATGACAGTGTTTGGTAAAATATATATTTTTTATTTCTTT
The DNA here is from genome assembly GCA_023548195.1 of Bettongia penicillata ogilbyi. Classification (NCBI taxonomy): domain Eukaryota; kingdom Metazoa; phylum Chordata; class Mammalia; order Diprotodontia; family Potoroidae; genus Bettongia; species Bettongia penicillata. The sequence continues at coordinate 6,109,400 of JAJHZJ010000600.1, read as the reverse complement.
GTTTTTTATATGCTGAAGTGTGGTAAACAACCAAGTAAGTTTACTGCTTAGAAAACACAAGTCATCATACATCAAGAGAGAACAGATAAAGAAATAAAGATTACATTTGAAATAATAGAAACTTTTCCAGATAAAAATACTGATTTAAAGTTATAGAAAAAGTTACCTTCTATGAATTCAACAAATGAATAAAATTTACATTGTTCTCCTAATGAAAGAAAGTCTGTAGAAAGCATCACCTTTCCCTAATAAGTAATTATAATATTAATGATTGAGTTTCAGAAATGTTATCAGTATTTCATCTAACAGGACAAAAATCTGAAATATCACTAAGAAAATGAAAGCTATTACCTTATGAATTATGACAATAAATTTTATACTAGTAAGAAATTTTAAAATTGGAAATAAAATTTGAAAATTAAAAATGGAAAGGGAATTCCATTTTAATTTTGATGCTCCTGTTACTACAAATAATAATAATAGCTAACATTTATATAGCTAAAGTTTACAAAGGTTTTTATATATATTTATATAGAGATGAATTTGAGTTATTCACTAAAGTGTTTGTTCTGTAAATCTTGAAATCTGTTATTTTACTTTTATATAGGTGGTTTGCCATTTTCTTCTCCAACCCATTTTTACAGGTGAGGAAACTATGGCAAAAAGGGTAAAGTGACTTTCCTTGGGTCATGCTGCTATATGTATATATACACATATATAAGGCTATGTGTCAGCCAAGACTATGGTATCCAATCAGGGACACTTGTGACTAGAAAAATCTACAGAAGATGAATCCTGGGAAAAAATAATTTTTAAAAGGTTAAACCATTTTGGATGGTATAGATGCACAACCCTACAACCACTGATATGGTCCATAAATAATTATTTTATTTTCGGTTGTGTGTTTTGTAAATTCTTTTATTTTCCAATTCTTGAAAACTTTTGTATATTTCTGCTTTCATTTGGAGGGGTGGTGTGGGTCATAATGGAGAACCACTCCTATGGGTAAGAAGACATTAGTTTAAGTCTTACCACTGACACCTACGGGCTGTGTAACCTTAGCCCTGTCATTTAACCTTGAAGTCCTCTAGGCAAGGATATATTGGTATTTAACATCCAACTCTCTAAAAAGTAACCACAAAATATGTTTTAAGTTTAACCTGCATTATTTACATTTTCCCATTGCTTTCTCAAGAATAGATAATCCACAAAAATAGTGAATCAGAACTTAATTTGTAGCCTTTGTCATTTCTTAGGTATCAGCACCATGTTGAAAATTTAACAATCAACTCTCCAGAGCCAGCATGAGCTGACTCCATCATGCCACTGCCTCTAGATACCTCTCAAAGGTGTTAGCATACATAGATAGAGGAGTTTCCTCATAAGAGAGTTCTCTGTACCAGTGAAATTGCAGGCCTAGTACCTGTTCCTATACCTAATTTCATTGATGTGTGCTTCTACTAGATAAATGAGGGGGATCTTAACTTGAGGTCCTAAAACATTTTGTAAAAATTATTTTGATAATTACACTTCAAAATTGTTACATTTTCAACAATACGCATTTTATTTTATGCATTTAAAACTTTTTTTTGAAAAGGTCCATAAGTCTCACCAGACTGCTAAAGGGACCCATGAGATGGAAAAGACTCTAGACTAGAGATTCTAGATTTAAGACCTTTCTAGTTCTTAAAAGGTAATCTAGGATCTGGTCCCAGTTTCAGTGGCTCTGATTTCCTGTGCAGTTTGGTACTTAACAAATAACTATGGAGAATCTGACCTTATCACTATGAAACTTCAGTGATCTTTGAAAATAACAAGGCTAAAATGTGAAGCTTTGACACAGGTATTGCACAACAATCCAAGGACCTCTAAGCAAGCAATAACAAAAGTTATAACTGACATTTATATAGCACCTTTCATCCCAGGATCAGGACAAACCTGATGAGTTTTGAAGACCCTTTATATCTACCAGGGATCACTTAAATCCAATGCTGAAATGCAGCCACACCCCAGCGAGGGATAGGAGCTGCCTTAAAACCCCAGTACTCCACAATCCATTAGCATTTCAAAAGTGAAACACTTTCTTTAACAACAAGATATTAGGAATAAATTATATAGCTGGTAAGTGAGCTGAATGAGCAGGTTCTTAAACATTTAGTCCTCTAGGAGCTGAAGTCCTTAACCTTATGTTAATTTGCTATTTTCTTAAAATGCGAAAATTATATTTTAATAAAATTGGTTTCCTTTGTAATCATATTATTTTATTTTATTATTTAAAAACATTATTCTGAGAATGGATTAATAGCTTTCACTGGATGGCCAGAGGGGTCCATGACACACACATACACACACACACACACACACACACACACACATACACACACTCTGACACACAAGTTAAGAAACCTTGCTCCACAGAAAGAAAATTATTTCTATTGAAGGTAAAACTCCCTTTGTAGTAAATACCATTAACAGGAAGGCTGTGTATAAACAATTTCTGTGACTTGTAGCAAACAGTGCTTTCCTGGATTTGATTAAGAGGAAGCCTCTACAAAGAGCAACTCTGCAACAAATGAATTTTCTCTCCTCAGTTTATGTTATAATTTTCTCAACTGAAAGTACCTTCATTGTGTGCTATTTGGATTCCAGACAAAGAGGGAAAATCAAAGATAAACTATGTTAAAGTCCTCTTTTTTGTTTCAACTATCAAACAGAAGGTTGTTAGTTCAGTCACATTGGACTCTTCATGACCCTCTTTGGAGTTTTCTTGGCAAAGATACTGGAGTGGTTTGCCATTTCCTTTTTTCAGTTCATTTTACAAAGTAGGAAACTGAGACAAACAGGGTTAAATGACTTAGCCAGGGTAACACAGTCACTAAGTATCTGAGATGAGATTTGAACTCAAGGAGATGAATCTTTCTGACTGTAGGACTGGCATTCTAGAAAAACAAAACCCTACTGGAGTCATGAAGTAAGAGTTCAAATCCCTGTTCTTTCATGTATTATCTATGTGGGCAACTCACTCTCTCTGGGCCTCTCTTTCCTCATCTGTACAATGGCGGGGAGGGGGGGTGGAGGGGGTGGGGGGTGGGGGGTGGGGTAAACCAATACCCTCCGGGTGTTGAAAAACTTCTCTGTTCTTCTAATTCATTAGAGAGAAGTCTGACATGACTTCCTTTTCATTTTCTAAGCCTGTGGTCTATAAAAGCAATTTCTGACAACATATACATTACAGAATTAATCTTCATTTGAACACACACACACACACACACACTCACACTCACACGCACACTCTGGAATTCCTTATACTGAGATTTTATCCTTATCTCTTCAAATGCTCATATAATTATTTTATCACTGTGTCACTGGACCAGTTCTTTTGCCCCCTAGCTTCTTAAAATTCTCCTATCAAGTTTTCATCATTTCATTCTCTCATCTACTCAAGGATGTCTAAATTTTGTTCTGCAATGTTGCAGGAACCAAAGTGGTAAATCTCTACAGTCACTGTAACCTTATTTATAACTAATCACCTCCATTCCCCCAGCCTTTCATACAACTCTGGGAACCCAAATAGAAAAAATAACTTTGCTAACTCTCTTGCATGTCTATATATTCTATGAAGTATCTAAGTAGGGCAGTGAATTTATTGTACTAGATGTAGAGTCAGGAAGAGCTGAGTTAAAACTCAGTCTCACGCATTAGTTGCCCCAGTTTCTTTATCTGCAAAATGGAAATAATAGAAGCAACTGCCTCAGTGGTTGTTATAAGGATAAAATAAGATAATATTTGTAAAGAGTCTTACAAATTGTAAAGAATATAGAAACAAATTATCTTAGTTCTTGGTTAGCAAGAATAATTAGTTAAAATGAGGAAGTTATCAGATGATAGGCATGTCCTGCCTCTGACTGCTGCATTGCATTCTGGGGGTGAGTTCTCTATTTCCCCAAGGCAAAAACAGCATTGATGTGAACTCTCTCTACTTAAAAAGTTGATTTTATATGCATAAACAAAATTAGTCTAAAAGGAACATCAGCTAGAAATAGAATTTTTTCAATGTGAGACAAGATTCCCAAAAATCCAAATGGGGCAAGTTACCCCTCAAATCAACTTTTTAAGTAGTTCACACCAATGCTGTTCCTGCCTTGGGAGATAGAGAACTCATGCCAGACAGGAATGTCCCAGTCAGAGAAGGGACAAGCCTATTACCTGATAATGCCTTAATTTTAACTAATTACTCTTACTAACCAAGTGCTAAGATCATTTCATCCCATGTTTCAGGAAAAGTCCTACAAAAGTCTAGGGGAGATGGAAGGAGTGAAGCCCTTATCTCACCATCTTATTTACAATTAAGAAAAAAAAAACCAACTTCTGAAAATAGGGAAAGCAATAACAATGAATGCAGCCAGACTTTGGGTACAGGACCCATCCATTTATGATCATGGTAATGATGAGGTTTTTATTCTTGTTTCTTTGTTTTAGTGAGATGGAGTATTGGGAGCATAATCACTTCAGGAATTTATCTGCTTCCCAACACTCCAGTCCAAATCTCTACCCTCCTATTCACCCCCTGCACCCAAAACATTATGAACTTTGAGTCTCTAGCGGATTGCTGGTGGAAATTGAAGTCAAATCCCTGAGAAGTCGTCAATAGTGGGAATGAGGAAGCGTATCTCGAATTGTTTTCCCCTCTTTCTCACACTTAACTAGAAGAATACCTTGTGAACTTAGAGAGGATGAATGCATTCATATTTCATGCGCTTCTTAGCAACATTCCCAGAATCACTAGGGATCATAGGAGTGTATCTATCAAGAGCTGAGGATAGACTTGTCATTATAAGGAAAGGCAGATTCAAAGCTCTACACAATAGAAGGAAAGCTATACCACACTTAGCTACTACATACACTTGCCTAGCACAAGGGCTTCCTTGAATCTGATTGACCCCTTTGCTACATGTGCTCTCTAAGCTTGAGTCCACATTCCACTTCACAGGGTATGCTTTGGTAGGAGAACATGTCATAGAATTTTTTCAGGGGGTACCTAACTGTAGCAGTGGTCGTGACTCAACTCTGGTTCCCTGTGTTAGTTTAAATTTTGTTTTGGAATGAAATGAAATATTCATAGGTCATTCAACAGTTAACAAAAGCCATAACATAAAAAGGCTATTCAGCAAGGATACTGCAGATCAAGTAGATCCTGTCATTCACATGCACAAAGTATGAAGGACTCTAAGCCCCAATGAATGGGTCTTTTTATGTCTTTGGGGGAACAAGAAGTCATATCAATATGACCTAGAGCAACCAGGAAATCCAAGCCTTAATTTAACCTCCTAGGCCAATCAAATCTTTGAGACATCTTCCTTGACTTTTAGGGGAAGAACTAGCCTTATCAATATGGAGATATGTGAGGAACCCTGGTAAACAGTGATCTTACCATTTGAGGAGGAGAGAAGGAAGAAGAAGGAGAGAGATAAGAGAAAAAGAAAGGAGAAAAGAAAAAGAAAGTAGAGGGAAAGAGAGAGGAGAGGAAGAAAGGGGAAATGAGGAAAACAGTTGAAAAACATGGATGAGAATCATATAGGATGAGAAAATACATGCATTGTGAAATTGTGTACATTTGTATAATACTTTTGTAGATGAGATCATGAATGTAAGAAAAGCAGCACAATTGATGCCAACCAGTCCTTTATAATTATAATTGATTAACAAATTATATTACTTCTTAAAATCTTGCTAGTTCAAAATAATAAAACCATTTTATCAGCATAGAGGAGGATACTTGTCTTCCTAATTTCATTAGCTAGAGGGCATGCATCCCATCTAATAACTGCATCAGGTTATTTTAAATATAAGTAACAAAGAAAAGAGCTAGGACCTTGCTGTCTCTTACAGAATTTAGAATTTTAATTGTTTGTGTCATTCTTCCTGTGTCACTCTAATTCTGACAGATATGATAAAGGCCTTGAAAAAGTATTAGCTTCGGATTTATACTGCCATGACCTTTTTTTGTGTGTGTGGTCTAACCCATTGTGGCCATTGGACTGAGAAGAACTAGATTTATTTGAGTACTTCATCAAGCCTACACAGCTCTCCTAAAAACTGATAGGGAACAAGATTGCTGCCCACGTACAGTTGAAATCTAGTTTTCCCTCTGGGTACACATGACCTCATATATTGGTAGCCACATCCCACTGTCCTTTTCATCACCAGAGTGCTAACAGGCATTCTTCCCTTAATTCCCCCTATAAATGTCACTAAAACATCCATCTCTGATATCCTGTCTGTGTTGTTCTTTGGGCTTGTTATAACGTTTTTGACATGCATTTTTATAGTCTTGCACATGCTCAGTAATTGGAAGGTTTCTCCATTGTCCTGTTAACAATCTCAGGGCATCTGAATATTGATGCCTCATTTCATGCTTTGGTCTTTGCTTGATCTGATATCTGCTGACTCTCCAATCCAATTCTATCCTATAAACATTATTAAGTGTGTTACAGTGTACTGGGTACTGTAGAGACAAGGTAAAAATAAAAATCAGTCCTTGACTTCAAGAAACTTATATTGTACATTGTACAACGTGCCTAAGTACATGGAGAAATATAACTAGTAGTCAGTTGACCAATAAACATTTAAAGTTTACTATGTGCTAGGCACCGTGCTAAGCAGCACGGGGGAGAAAAATACAAATCAAATCAAAGACAATTCTTCCTATTGAGGAGCTGACAATCTTCTGATACATTAAAAAAAAAAAAGACATAAAGCTCCATTCCTGAAGCAGAACTGAGTGTCTGGAGGGGTACTAGGTCTACCAAGAGAATCAGAAGAGCCTAGTCTGCAGTCATGGCCATCACAGAGATGTAGCCATGCCACAGTATAAACACCACCCTAAGCAATGTCAGGTGGAACAAGGCATTTTTCAGCTTTAGATAACAGATCAAATGTTTAAAATGAACAGAACAATTGAATTCCTCCCCCTCATTCCCCATCCTAGGAACACATAAGTGACTGTGGGAATATAAAACTGAGTGAAATGGCTAGTCCAGTTATGAATAGAGATTTATGCTTCTATACTTCTTCTTGCAGAAACCATACCACAGGCAACAAAGTCTCAGAATCTGCATTTGTTATTGATTCTGATGGCTGTGCACAAAATCTCCCATTGGGATCTATTATAGTCCAGTTGTTATCTGAAAGGATAAATTGCTTGTTAAAAAAAAAAAAAGGAAAAAAAAGAGAGATGTGACCTTAATAAGTCTATGTGTGACTGAGCTACACTTGAGATGTTGTCTGGATAACTTCACCAGGATGTTTTGGCTCCCTTACAATGTTTTTTTTGAACTAAGACATAGAGGGGCTTGTCTTTTGATTAGCCAGGAGGTGGGCTGTCCAGGCTGGTTTCAGCAGGGCTAGAAACTATTGATGTATAGTTATAGAGAAAGCTTCTCTCAGAAGACAGTCTGTTAAATATTCTTTATCATGAGAGTATTGCTCATGTAATTAGAAACACCCTGGCTCCATTTGAACCTCCCTATTTTATAATTTTGCTGTTGAAACCATATTTGATCAGACTCAGGATCAACAATCTATAAGGTTGGTATAAGTTATGGGGAAAACAACTTCACTTTTGACTCGGTCTAAAACAGCCATGTCAGAGACTTCTGGAAGCCAAGATGGCAGAGAAAGCAGTAAATTGCCGCAACTCTCCCATTTTCACCTCCAAACAACGATAAAATAGAACCCCAAACCAAATCCTGGAACAACAGAAGCAGCAAAAAGATGGAGAGGAACAATCTTCATGTGCCTCACTATAGCCAGAGAAAGGGCAGACTCCAGCTCCAAAAACTACCATGCGCTGAAGTATGGCCCATGGGAATAGGCAGACACCAGTTCTGTAGGTGCCTAAGCAAACATGAAGTCACCAGCCCTGCCCCCACCATGTGTTTCAGCACTGCCCTGGGCAAATAGGCAGCCTCCAGAAACTATCACATGGCTCAGTGTGGCACTGGGGAAATGCAGAAACACTCCACTAGCATAACCACATGCTAGCTACCAGTACTAGCACCCCAGCTCAATACCAGGAAAAATACAAGAACCAGGGGTGAGGAACCTTTCCAGGTGCTTGAGTATAGCCTTTTGGCTGAGTCCAAGTTTTACAGAGTAAATTATTTTATTAAAATATTTTTTTCTGTGAAGTTTGGGTTCAAAGAACCATATTGAGGACCTAAAGGGCCACATGTGGCTTTGAAGTCATAGATTCCCCACCCCTGTGTCAGACACTACAGCTTCCAACAGAGCCTGCCATCCCCCACCCAACTCAATACAACATCAGACAAGAAAGTTCACCATGTGCCTCATAGAGCAACATCATTGTAGCAGCAATAATAACTAGACAGAGACTACAGTCCCTAGCACAAGAAGCTTGAGAAAGTGCCCAATCCACATAGGTAGCAGAGATCAAATTTAAAGGTAAGGAAAAAAGTGAGCTAAAAACAACAACAAAAGAGAAAGAATCTAACCATAGGAAGTTATTTTGGTGACATGAAGATCAAGATACAAGCTCAGAAGAGAACAACATCAAAACGTCTCTGTGCAAAGTCTCAAACAAAAACAGGAAGTGGTCTCAAGCGCAGAAAGAACTCATGGAAGAGTTCAAAAAGGAGCTTAAAAATTATGCATGAAAGGTAGAAGAAAAATTGGGGAAATAAGAATGATGCAAGAGAATTGTGAATAAAAGAGTCAATAGCATGGTAAAAGAAAACACCTGCTTAAAAAGTAGAATTGGCCAAGTAAAAAGGAAATACAAAAATCCACTGGAGAAAGAACCCTTTAAAGACTATAATTGACTAAATGGAAAAGAATGTACAAAAACTAACCAAGGAAAAACAATACCTTAAAAGTTAGGATTGGGCAAGTAGAAACTCATGACTCTATGAGACATCAAGAGTCAATCAAATCCAAAAGAATGAAAAAATAGAAGAAAATGCAAAATGCTGGTTTCCACAGCAAGAATATAAAATAAGGAGGTTAAGGTGGAGCTAGTTCTCATTACATGAATAACACTCTCAATAACACTCAGTTGAAAAACAACTGACCTGGAAAATAGATCCAGGAGAGACAATGTCAGAATCACTGAACTACTCAAAAGTCATAATCTGATCTGAACAGCATCTTTCAAGAAATTATCAAGGAAAAGTGCCCTGATATCCTGGAACCAGATGGCAAAATAGGAATTTAAAAAATCCACCAATCACCTCAGGAAAGAGATCCCAAAATAAAAACTCCAAGGAACATTATAGCCAAATTTCATAACTATCAGGTCAAGGAAAAGCAAGCAACCAGAAAAAAACAATTCAAATATCAGAGAGTCATAATCATAATTACACAATACTTAGCAGCTGCAGATTTAAAGGACTGGGGGTCAAGGAAAATGATATTCCAGATGGCAAATGAGAAAGAACTATAACCAAGAATAATCTACCTGGCAAAATTAAGCATAATACCTCAAAGGAAAAAAAAAAACAACAATAGTCATTTGTTGAAATAGAAGGATTCCAAACTTTCATAAGGAGAACAAAAATGAACAAAAAAAAATGTTCTCCAATACAATATCAAGACCCAAGTCCTACAAAGATAAAAAAATAAAAGAAAATATAAGTGATTCAATGGAGTCGAACTGTTTACAACCCTACATGAGAGGATGATGCTCGTAATTCTTAAAAATTATACCAACAATAGTACAGCTAGATGAAATATGCATACACAGAGGGTATGGGTATAAGACAAATTTGAGGGAATGACATATAAAAAGAATTAAGAGATGAGAAAGATGAGTATACTGGGTATAAAAGGAAGGGAGAAGTAGAATAGGGTGAATCATTTCATGTGAAGAGACACAAAAACCCTGATACAGTGAAAGGAAAGATAAGAGGGGGGTATTGGGCATCATTTTAACCTTACCCTCTTCAGTATTGACTCAAAAAGGGAAAAAATATACACAATCAGTTGAATATAGAAATCTATCTTACTGGACAGGAAAGTAAGGGGAGGAAGGACATTAAGTAGAGGAGTGGGGAGTACAAATGACAGAAGAGAAGGAAGATCAGGGAAGGTAGTGGACAGAAGCAAAACACTGTCAAGGAAGGAAAGGGTTAAAAGAGAGGGAGAGGAAAAACAGGAGGAAAAAAGGATAGAGGGAAATACAGAGTTAGTAATGCTAACTGTGAATGTAAATGGGATGAATTCTCCCATAAAACAGAAGATAACCAGAATCCTATAATATGTCGTTTACAAGAAACACATTTGCAGCAGAGAGACACACACACACAGGGTAAAGGTAAAATACTGGAACAGAATCCATTATGCTTCAACTGAAGTAGAATAAAAACAAAGCAGGGGTAGTGATCTTGATCTCAGATATCAAAAAGAAAAAACATACCTAATTAAAAGAGATAAGGAAGGAAACTACAATGTGCTAAAAGGCACTATAAATAATGAAATAATATCAATACTAAATGTACATGCACCAAGTGGTATAGCATACAAATTCTTGAAGGAGAAGTTAAATAAATTACAGGAAGAAATAGACAGTAAAACTATACTGGTGGGGAACCTCAACTGTCTGAACTTGTTAAATCCAAGCAAAAAATAAACAAGAATGAAATTAAGGAGCTGAATAGAATATTAGAAATATTAGATATGAGAGACTTTTGGAGAAAACTGAATGGGAAGAGAAAGGAATATATCTTTTTTCTTAGCAGCACATGACACCCACACAAAAACTAAGTATGTTGTTAGGGCATAAAAACCTCAAAATCAAATGTAGAAAGGCAGAAATACTAAATGCTTTCATTTTGGATAATAAGGCAATAAAAATAATATACAATAAAGGACCATGGTGAGACAGATTAAAAAGTAACTGAAAACTAGAAATCTAACCCTAAAGAATAAGTGAATCAAAGAAAAAGTCATGGAAACAATTAAAAATTTCATTAAAGAGAATGACAACAATGAGACAACATTCCAAAATTTATGGGATGCAACCACAGAAGTACTTAGGGGAAATCTTATTTCTCTAAATTCTTACATCAATGAAAAAGAGAAAGAACAGATCAATGAATTGGGTGTACAACTAAAAACAGCTAGAAAAAGAACAAATTAAAATTCCCCAATTGAGCACCAAATTGTAAATCCTGAAAAATGAAAGCTGAGAGTAATAAGATTGAAAGTAAAAATAACTATTGAGCTAATAAATAAAACTAGGAGATAGTTTTATTAAAAAATATCTTTTTTAAAAATAAGAAAATCAAATCTCCAGTATCAAAAATGAAAATGGCAAAATCACCACCAACAAAGAAGAAACTAAAGCAATCACTGGGAAATATTTTCTCCAATTATATGCTGATAATCTGAGCAAAATCAATGAATATTTATGAAAGTATAAATTACCTAAATTAAGAGATCAGGAAATAAAATGCCTAAATAACCCCATATTTAAAAACAAAAGAAAGAAATTGAACATGCAACTAATGAGCTCCCTAAGAAAAAATCCCCATAGTTAGATGAGTTCACAAGTAATTATACCATTTATAGAACACGTAATTCCAATACCACATAAACTATTTGGAAAAATAGGTAAAGGAGTCCTATAAAACTTCTATGACATAAACATGGTGCTGATATCTAAGCCAGGAAGAACCAAAACAGAGAAAGGAACTTATAGATCAATTTCCCTAATGGATAGTGATGCAAAAATTTTGAACAAAATATTAGCAAATGATCATAGCACAAGGATAATATACTATGACCAAACAGGATTTATACCAGGAATGCAAAATTGGTTCAATATTAGGGAAACTCAAAATAATTGACCACATCAATAACAAAATGAACAGAAATCATACAATTGTCTCAATAGATGCTGAAAAACTTTTGACAAAATACAGCATCTATTCTTACTAAAAAACACTAGAAAGCCTAGGAGTGATGGGAGCATTCCTTAAAATTTTAAGCAATGTTTATCTAAAATCATCAGTAAACATTGTCTGTAATAGAAATAAGCTAAGAAGCCTTCCCAATAATGTCATTATCACTAGTATTCAATATAGTACTAGAAATGTGAGCTATAGCAATAAGAGAAGAAAAAGAAGCTGAAGTAATTAGAAGAGAAAAAGAAGAAACCAACCTATTACTCTTCGCAAATGATACAGTATACTTACAGAATCCTAGAAAATCAATGAAAAAAAACTGTTCAAAATAATAAACTTTAGCATAGTCACAGGATGTAAGTTAAACCACATAAATCATCAGCATTTCTTTATACGACCAGCGAAGCCCAGCAGCAAGCAATAGAAAGAAAAATTCCATTTAAAATAACTGTAAACGCTACAATTGACTTGTGAGTCTACCTGCCAAGAAAATCCAGGAACTATAGGGACACAATTACAAAACACTTTTCACACAAATAAAAAGACATTTTAAAAACTGTAAAAATATCAATTACTCATGAGTAGGTCAAGGCTATATAATAAAAATGAAATTCTACCCAAGCTAATTTACTTATTCAGTACCATACCAAACTAAAAAAAAAAAAAAGAAATTGATAGAGCTGGAAAAAATAACAACAAAATTCATCTGGAAGAACAATGAATGGAGAATGGATTGAAGTGGGGAAATACTAGAGCCAAGCAGTCCCATGAGCAATTTATTGTAATACTTCAGGTCTGAGGCAATGATGGACTTTACCACAGTGTGACAGTGTCTGAGAAGAAAAGGATGTGAGAGATGTTGGAAAGGTGAGATTGACAGACCCTGGCAACAGATTGGATACAGAACGTGAGAGAGAGTGAGAAGAGAAGGGAGCCTGAGGAAAAAGGGACGATAGTGTTGCTCTTGATTAATCATAGTGAAGTTAAGAGGGCAAAAGAGTTTAGAGAGAAAGATAATGAGTTTAGTTTTGGACATGTTGAGTTTAATATGTCTACTAGATATCTATCCATTTTGAGATATCTGTAAGTCAACTGGCAATGAAAGACTGGCGGTCCACAGAGAGGGTGAGACAAGACAGGTAGAATAAAACTACAGGAAAGAATTAGTTTTTGCTATCCCTAGCACTTAACACAGGGCTTGGCACATAGTAGATATTTAATAAAGCTTATTGACAAAAGGTCATTAATACTGTCACTTATACAGAAACTAGAATAGCTTGATTTATTCTGTAGTCAAATTCTCCTGAGACTTAGTCTACTCTCCAATGTGCCTTTGGGTCTTCTGTGATTATCATTTCTGTGCCAAATATATCGGGCTAGGAGAATTGCTAGAATAGCTTTTCTATATGTTTGAGTGTTTTTTTATTCTAATACTGCTCTAGGATTTTGCCTCTGAAAGCAATTATCTCTGTATGACTTCATTGCTCAGACCACACATTTGTTTTTCTGTCAACAACTCATTGAGATCACCTTCAAGATCAATTATTGGAAGTGTTTAGTTGTGTGTGTGTGTGTGTGTGTGTGTGTGTATTTTAAAGCATTAAAGAATTAGTCAATTTCTTTAGTTCTTTCCATATAAGAAACCTAAATTTTTTAGTAGTTACTACTGGCTTGGAAAATATATATAGGAAAACAAAAGACCAAGCAGCATTTTCTATGCTGTCATAAGGGTTAATTTATCTAACCCATAACTTTAAAAGTTATGCTTCATTCCAAATTTTTTATTATAATATTTATGGGCATAATTGTGGTAAAAAGAGAACTAGGTTTAGAATCAGATGAACTGACTCTAAATTCTATTACTTGCTGTCTGTAGAATCTTGTTAACAACTTCTGGGCCTCATTTCTTTATCTGTAAAATAACACTGTTATATTAGATCACTTCTAAAGGTCCTTTGAATTCTAAATTTATAATTCTGTATGTGGGGGTTCTAAACCTTTGCCATTTGAACTGGAATTAGCTTGGATTGGAGATCAGAGAGAACCTTGAAAATGAACTCATGAAGACTTTTCAGCCAGTAGATGGTAACACTGTACATGAACTGGAAACTTCCTTATGTCCATGTGTCATCAAGAATTCACAAGAACTTGTCTATTTGAACTTTTGGAGAGCCATGAGACAATGACTAAAAGCTCAGCTCCTTCTTTGAGAGAGAGTAAAACAGAGATAGAGAGAAATAGAGAAAGACAGAGAGAGACAGACAAGAGGAAAAAAAAGACAGAGAAAGGGGGAGGGGACATCTCCTGACAAAGAACCTCAGAAAGTACGAGATAGGAGATGTTGATGAGGGGTCCAAGCAGGGGTTTTCTAGAGCCAGCTTGAACTGTACGTTGATAATTTTTCAATGTGAATATTTATACTTCAGAAATCATCAGAGCTGGGCCCTAACAGTTTTTCACTTTCAAAGAGGACCAAAATGATATCACCATGACAAAGCGAAGTTCCGGTGTGTCCAACTGTGGCTAATCTGACCAATATAAGCTCAGAATGCTCTGCCACAAGTTGGGCACAGATAGTCCATGTGAATGTTTGAGGTGGATACTCCAAATTTGTGCATTCTACATTTACTTTGTGCATCCTATGTTTTCTTTGTGCTGACTCAATTCTGCTTTGCTCATAGAGCACAGCATCCTTTGTGATGTGGGCATGCTGTGCTGAACAGTCCTGTGCCAATGTCTCCCATGTTGCACAGTCAAATCCAAATTCCTTGAGAGAGATCTTGAGAGTGCCCTTGTATCGCTTCTTCTGCCCACCATGTGATCACCTACCCCATGTGAGTTCTCCATAAAACAGTCTTTTTGGCAAGTAAATGTTTTGCTTTCAAACAACATGGCCAGCCCATTGGAGTTGTGGTCTCTGAAGAATAGTTTGAACACTTGGCAATTCAGCTCAAGCAAGGACTTCAGTATCTGGTACCTTATCCTGCCAAGTGATCCTCAGAATCTTCCTAAGGCAGTTCAAATGAAAGTGATTCATTTTGTTGGCATGGTGCTCGTAGACTGTCTATGTTTCACAGGCATACAACAACGAGGTCTGCACAACAGCTCTGTAGACCTTCAGTTTGGTAGTCAAATACCTCTTATACTTTCATTTGGAGCCTCCTAAACACTGAGCTAGCTCTGACAACCTATGCATCAACCTCGTTGTCAATGTGTACATCCCTGAAAGTACACAACCACGGTAAATATACTTATCCACAGCATTCAAAATTTCTCCATTTGTTGTAACTGATGGTTCCACACATAGATGGTTTGGTGGTGGCTGATGGAGTACCTGTTTTCTTGGTACTAATTATTAGGCCAAAATTAGCACAGGCAGCAGAGAATTGATCCATACTTCATTGCATCTCCTCTTCAGGGGTTGCATTGAATGCACAGTCATCTACAAACAGAAAATCATGCACCAACACCCCCCTCCATTTTGGTCTTGGCTTGTAGCCTTTTCAAATTGAAGACCTTACCATCAGTACAGTAGTTGACCTTGATGTTGTGTTCATCTTCATTGAAAACATTTGACAATAAGGCTGAATACATCATGCTAAAAAAGCATGGGAGCAAGTACACAGCCCTGTTTCACAGAAGACGTGAGAGCATTGTCTACTATTCAGAACCCAGGCAAACATACCAGCATGAAAATGAGATCCAACACTGATGAACTCTCCAGGAAAACAAATTTTGACATAATTTTCCATAAACCCTCACAACTAACAGTGTCAAAGTCCTTGGTCAGATATACAAATATTGTGTACAGGCCTCTATTCTGCTCCTGGCATTTCTCCTGGAGTTGTCAGGCAGCAAACACCATATCGACTGTTTCTCAGCCTTTTCTGAAGCCACGCTGGCTCTCAGGTATATGGCCATCTTCCATGTGAAGGATTAGCCTAATAAGGAGGACTCTAGCAAGAATTTTGCCAGCAGTGACTAAGAGAGAAAGCCCCCTGTGATTGTCACAGGACAACCTATTCCCTTGACCTTTATAGAGATGGACAATGGAGGCATTCTTGAACTCCTGGGGGATAACCTCCTCTTGCCATATAACTTGGAAAATTTCAGTCAGCGTTTGTATGAGCAATGGTCCCACTACCTTGTAAATCTCAGCCATAATAGAATCAGCACCAGGTGCTTTGCCACATGAAAGGAGCCTAATGGACCTCAAAACCTCTTCTTCAGTTGGAAGTTCAGCTAAGGAGGGATTGACTTTAACCTGTGGTAAATGGTCAATGGCCTCAACATTGATTGATGATGGCCTGTTGAGAACACTATGGAAGTGTTCAGACCATCTCTCTAGGATCATGTCCTTATCACAATCAATATGACTCCATCAGCACTGAGTAGTTGTGAAGCACCATAGGTTTTTGGTCATAAATAGCTTTCAGGGAATCATAAAAGTTCTTTGGATTGTCACTATCAGCATAAAACTGAATTTCATCTGCCTTCTTACAGAACCAAGAATATTGTATCTCTCTAACCTTTACTTGTACTTTGCTTTTGATGGAACTAAATGCTGCCTTAGAAGTGGATAAACTATCGTTCTGGGATATCCCTGTAGAGTTCTCATTTTTTATTTAGCAGCTTCTGAATTTCCCCACCATATTCATCAAACAGTCTTGGTTTTTGTGAGTATTCTGACCCAGATGAGCAAATGCAATGTGATAGACCAAATCTCTGAAAGCTGCCCACTCCTTTTCTGCTCCGTTGTTCCCAACTATGTGTTGACTGAACTTTCCTTCCAAGTTAGCAACCAATTGTTCATACTCAGAGAAGAGCTCTAATTTGTTGACATTATTTCTTCTGGTAGTCATTTTGCCTTGGGTTGGCACTTTTGATGAATGTGAATATTTAGCTTGAAAATTATAAGTCTACGATCAGTCCAGTACTCTGCACCACACATTGCCTCTGTCACTCTCTCATCTTGTCTGTCTCTCCTCCTTACAATCACAGAGTCTGTTAGATGCCAGTGTTTGTTGTGAGGGTGCATCCATGAAGTTTTATTGCATTTAGGTAAACAGAAAACAGTGTTCATAACAAGAAGGTCTTGCGATGCACAAGTCTTCAGCCACAAATGATCTTTGCTGTTGCTGTATCCAACTCCATTCCTCCCTAGGACTCCCTGCCAAGTCTTGTAGTCTGAGCCTACTGTAGCCTTAAAGTCACCCAGAATTATAAGTTTTTCTTCTTTTGGCACATTGATGATAAGGGTCTCTAGGTCTTCATAAAATTTTTCTTTGACCTCGTCAGGATTTGTCATGGTGGGAGCGTAGGCATTGATAATGGTGGCATGGCGTTTTCCTGTGAGTGGCAATTGCATTGTCATGAGCTTGTCATTCACTTCTTTTGGCAGGCATACCAGCTTGCTGACTAGATTAGTTTTGATCGTAAAATCCATGCCAGCTTCACGATGCTCCCCTTCACTGTGCTCACTCCAGAAAAATGTATACCCAGTTCCAGCTTCAGTAACCTGATGTTTATTTGCCAACCTTGTTTCATTTAGGGCTGCTGTTTGGATGCGATACTTATTGTGTTCTCTTGCAACGAGAGCAGTTTGTCTTTCAAGTTTACTGGATTTTGTGTTGTCTATAAGTTTGTGCACATTCCATGTACTGATGGTGTGTGGAATCATTTTTGCAGATGTTTTTGTACATTTTGTACGTGTGTGTGTGTGTGTGTGTGCGTGTGTGTGTTTCAAACACATCATGGGATTCCCTGCCTGCCATGGTAATCAGGCCATTCAGGCCACGGTTGGATAAGCAGACAATGTTTAGGGCACATTTCTAGCCCCCTTCCGCAGAGCAGGAGGTGAGCAGTGCAATCCTTAAAAGGCTGCTCAAACACCCAGGTGACTGCCAAGTCCCGCTGCTGCTTCCAGTGAGAAATGACCTTATGGTCCGGGCCTCCTGTATGCAGGGTTGTGACCAAAGCTCCCAGTGAATCCACACTTGATGTTTTCTCACTTGCCTGTTGCCACAGGATTTTGAGGCATAATAGTAAAAGGGCATGGGTGATGTCTTTTGATTTGTGTGTAAGTTGGATTTAAGTGAAGCAGAGTTGCATGAAATCATCAGCCTCACTCTCTCCCCCAGAGTCATCATAGTCCAGTGGCAGGACAGAGTCAAGATGGCTGGCAATGGCTCAGGATGTAGTGGAAGAACCTGGCATCTTTGGTGTCTAAACAACCTCTAAGCACTGCACATTGCCTGCTTCAGCTGCCTGCATGGTCACTGGAACAAATTGTTCTCATCTGCCCATTCCATCAAAGGAAGTCTTCACATGCTTTGGGGTAGACATCCCCCTAACTCACCAATAGGTTTGAGACCCCTTGGCTACCTTCAACCTGGTTTGGCTCATCTGCTAAAATGATTTATTGGGCTGTGGTCCCTGCACGTACTGCAGCTTCTTAGAGCCACAGGTGAGAGCTGGGTGGAACAGGTAGATACCAAATGTGTTCCAAAAAGCTCCCAAAAGTGCCCGATAGCCATCACACCAAGGTGTAGGGCATAGGGTACGTTCAGGGAGGACCAGTAACTCTGGTATCCACTTAGTATTTAGAAGCTGGCATTAAGATAAAACTGTGTTTAACTATTATATTGGTAGTGGTCTGTATGTCTGTCACTTTCCCTAAAGGCTTCTAAGAAAGAGGGTGGGGTTGACTAGTTACACACAAAGAGAGCTTTCATCTAATCGATAAGACAAAGATGTAGTATCTAGAAACAAAGAAAAGGTTTGGGTTTTGTATGTGTGGGTGTTTTGTTTTGTTTTTTTACATATTATTATAGCTTTCCAAAAGCAGAATAAAACAAATGAACCTGAACCTGGACACAAAATGAGCCAAGCAGCTTGGTGAGTCTGGATGTGGTATTAGCCTAGGGGTAAAGGGTAGTGTCCACTTGAGGATGGGAGCTAGTCAAGAGGGAAAAACAATTCTCAGACAAATTCTTTTTGCCAAACAAACTGCCAAAACATATCACTAGCAATGCCAATATTTCATTGATCTATTTTAGTTTTTATGGGATGCACTTCTTGGATAAAGTTTAACCACTTTTTCTTTTAAGCTATTTTATGCCTCTTTCAATTCTTTCCTGAAGAAATTTAGTTCCATCTTTTATTTATTTTCTTTAGACATTCATTTTATCCTTGGGGAAAATGACACCCTCCTCCTCCTGCCTGCCATTGATTCTTCGCGTTCAGTTGTTATTGAGTTACTTTCTCCTTAAGAACTCTGGAGCTACATAACTCTTACACTAGCTGATGTCTTCTTTGGTTTACTCATCTCAACAGCTTTAATTCTTACAAACTGGAGCTCCGGGACAGTGACAGGCTCTCTCCCTGCCACATTTTCCATTGGGTGTTTGACTCTGTAACGTCTCACTCTGAGACACCTGAGTTCCTGCACCGACTTACTGGAGTTTCAGGACTCTATGGCATCATAGGCTAGGGCGGTAGGAATCTCAGAGGCCCTGGGCAATTGGACTGTGCTGGTATAAATGCTGCTATCCCATACTGGTCACTGTGGGGCTTCCAAATTCTCATTCTATCCCCAACTTTATAACCATCTTAGGGCTGCTTCCAGACATGGAAAGTGCAGGATAGGTGAGTCTTTGGTCCGCTTCTGGTTGCTAGTTTGATTGTCCTTGTATTGGTTCTGTTTAATATCTCTTTTCTATTGACCATGTGTTGTTCTCATACAGAAGTCTTACTGTATTTTCTTATTTGATTTCTTGATTATTTGGGCTGGAGTGGGCTGGGTTGTCTCTCTCCATTCAGGCAGCCATTTTCACTGGAAATCAAACATTTAATCTTTGCTGGCCCCTGCACCTACTGAGTTTAAAATGGGCCTATAAATACTTAATGAGAATGTCTACTTGGGACAGCAAGCAGGTTAGCAGGATGACCTGAGATCACGATGTGCCACAAGTTACTAAAGACTAGAAAGAGCTCCCAGTTAGCACTACTATTGAAGGTAATGGAGGATGAATTCATTTTTAATCATCAAATTTGTAATATAATTAGGAAAATTTAAGTATAGTAAGTTTAAAAAATTGTAGTTATTTATATAGTTTTTTACTTAATTCAACCCAGTTGAGATACAGAAAAAAGAAATATAACCAATTTATAAAAGTTAATCTTGGACTAAAGTTTTGCATCAGTCCAGTAACTTATCTTTTAAATTATGTGGTCATTGGGAACTACATAACACTGAGCGGGGGAAACAGGCAAAATATGCCAGGTTTATAAATCTATTAGTGATACTATTCTTTCTAACAACATAGAAATATAAATTGGTGTTATTTTTATAGATGAATATACCATCATTTTTATTTTTTTTAATGCCATTTGTTCTGTCTGAAATAACATAAAGATACCAGCTGAATTAATATAAAGAACCATAATGATCAATACCTGCTAAATTTTATGGGCTCTTTTGAAAAGGAATCACGTTAACTAATAAACATATTACACTTTAAAAGTAACATGTTCTTTGCTGTAGTTACTCTATGTAGAAGGGAAATCTCCCTCGAGTGAAATCAGGTTAAGTGAAGACCCCCTAAGGCATGAATTCCTCTAAACCCCTACCCTTCCAGTAAAAGCTCATATAGCTAAGTATCCCCCTTAGGGAAGTAAAATGCTCCAGGATGGAGAAGAACCACCAAATTTCTGTTACACAACCTGGTGTACTCCCCACTTCACTTTTCCTTCACCACCCCCTTATGCCACATCAGCATTCTTCCCTTAAGCTCCATATTTGGTAACAAAATCCCTCATTGGTGAGCAACGAGCTGTGTTCTTTGTCTGGGGGGTAGATTCTCCCACTTAGACTGTGTGCCTAGATTCCCAGCCAATGGGAAGAGAAGCTAGTGGGCTTCCGCATTAGGGACTATAGAATATTAAGTAAGCTCAACTCTGCTCAGGCGCACTGCCTTTCTTCAGGAGCAAGCCCATGGTCTCTCGAGAAGTACCCTTTCTAGTGAGATTGTAAGAAATCCCTTTTCTGCCTTCTACTTGGAGAAGCCTCTGAGTTTAATTTGAGTAAGGGTCGCTGTATCCCACATTCCTTCAGGAAGTTTCTCATCAGGAATTTAGACTAACCTGGCAGAACTCATTAGTAACCAACCCTCTTCTGAATCACTACCTAGGCTGAGGGATCCACCAATATTCTTATAAACATTCACTGTTAGTATTCTATCAGATTTTTGAATGTGACTTGATAATATTTAATATAAATTTTAGACTTTAATAAGGGCCAAAAGCTTGAATTAAGAAGAGTCTGGACCTAATAGTCTCCTTTGTTTAGAGGATGCCTTTTGTCAAGCAAATGGGACTTCCTTATCAGACCCTTCTTCCAGCATCCTAGTGAAAAACAGAAAAACCTTGGGTTGTGAATAAACAACTTCAACGGCCTGTTTGGGACAAGATGTCTGGGTGATGGGACTTTGTTTTAAATCCCAAAGGCATGCTATGGAAGGAAGATGCCCATAGCTTGGGATCATTAAACCCAAGTGGCCACTTTGTTTGCAATGTGTTTATCTAAGAGAACTCCTTTCTCACGGCAAAATGTATATATAAAGCGACAAGATTTCTGTGCTGTGTAGGGAGAACATTTTCTGGCTCCATAATGCATTGTTACCATTTTCTTTAATAGGGAATTGATCAATTAATTAATTAAATCATAAAATGTATGCATTTAGCCTGTTGCCTTTTCTTTAACCTAGTTTTCAGGTTAACAGGCTAAATCTTATTACTTATTAATCCCAAATAAAAAAATGCACAAGATTTAGAACCGCTTGTTGAATATCTACAGCATTTATGTTTGAATTCTGTAGGATCCAAATAGACACATTGAGAAATATAGAAAAATGATGAAGGGATTTGATGACTTTCTGTAATGGCAATCAAATTAGGATCTTTAGCTGTTTTTGTTTTACTAAAAGTGCCTTTGATTGAATAATGTGATTAAGGAGGATCTTTCCCATTGATGTCCTGTCCATTGTGAGAAGCTTGACTGGGGAGCGGTTTGGTCTCAAGTACCTTTTTGTTTTTTCTATTGAGGCTCTGGTCCGAGGGTTATGCCCTCTGGCTGTAAAAAATGTATAAATACTCTGAGGGTGAGGTTTTACTTTGGGGCTTACTGCCTGGAACTGTTTCTTTTGCCACAGAGACTCTGGGAAGCCACTAAGGAGCCCCTTGCTAAAACTCAGAAGTTGATGCTTCCTTCTCTGATAACTGTATGTATTTAATGGTCAGACATATATGTATGTAATGGTCAGGTAGTTTGGAATCACTGTCTGTTGATTTATTTTTCATTTCTGTGAAACTTTTATTTTGATTTTCTCAGATATCTGGGCTTGATTAATGTGATAGTTAACCCCTTGAAAGTTGTTTTCCTTTTACGAATGCAGATCTAAGAACCTGTTGTAGCAGGTGCCCCTGTGTATGTTGGGGTGTTTACTGATACACCTAACAACAAATCTTTCTTTTAGGAGGAAATACATGGACATAAATTAACAACTTAGGAATATTCATAAGCAACATAGTAATCAATGGTCAAATGAAAAGACAGAGAAGGAATAAATGGTGAAAGTAATATGTGATTAGTAGGACAATTTTCTGAAAAAAGGAAAGACTAGTCTTTAAGGAGAGGAGGGTCAAAGATTGAACAAGGAAAATAGAAATGAATTGCAGATATAGAAAAGAAAACAGTCTTCCCAAATTTTTCTAAAACTATCCTGCTCATCATTTTTATAGCACAATAATATTCCATCACAATCAGAAATCACAATTTGTCCAGTCATTCCCTAATTGACGGATATCTCCTCAATTTTCCAATTTTTTACTACCACAAAAAGAGCTGCTATAAATATTTTTGTACAGATAGTTACTTTTCCCTTTCTTTGATCTCTTTGGTGAACAGACCTAGCAGTGCTATTACTGGTTCAAAGGGTATTGACAGTTTTATAGACCTTTGGGTGTAGTTCCAAATTGTTTTGCAAAATAGTTGGACTAGTTCAAAACTCTACCAAAAGTACCTTGCTGTCCTAATTTTTCCGCACCCCATATAGTATTTGTTATTTTCCTTTTCTGTCAAATTACCCAATCTGATAGATATAAAGAGGTACCTTAGAGTTGTTTCAATTTGCATTTCTTTAATCAGTAGGGATTTAGAGAATTTTTGTGTGTGTGTGACTATGGATTGATTTGATTTCTTCTGAAAACTGCCTATTCATATTCTTTTTCTATTTAATAGTTAGGGAATGGCTCTTATTTTTATAAATTTGACTCAGTCCTCTATATAATTTGAGAAATGAGATCTTTATCAGAGAAACTTGCTATAAAACTTTTTTCCAGTTTTTTTTTCCTATTTTCCTTCTAACTTTAACTGCATTAGTTTTGTTTGTGCAAAAGCCTTTTAATTTCATGTAATTAAAATTATCCATTTTCTTCCTTGCAATCCTCTCAGTCTCTTGTTTGGTCATAAACTCTTCCCTTAATCATACATCTGACACATATTTTACCATCCTCCCCTAATTCACTTATGATGTCACGTTTTATGTCTTGTTTTGTCATAAACTCTTCCCTTAATCATACATCTGACACATATTTTACCATGCTCCCCTAATTGACTTATGATGTCACATTTTATGTCTAAATCATATACCTCTTTTGATCTTATCTTGTTATACTTATTATGTGATGTTAGATGTGGGTCTACCTAGGGATTAGGGAACCTGAAGCCTCCAGGCCACATGAGGCCATCTAGGTTCTCAGGTATGGCTCTTTACCTGAATCAAACCACAGAACAAATCCTCTTAATATAAGAATTAATAAAAATTATGTATACCCTTTGACCCATCAGTAAAACTACTAGGTTTATTTCCTAAGTTATTAGGGAAAAAAGAAAAGATCTTAAATGTTCTAAAATGTTTATAGCAGCTCTCTTTGTAGTGGCAAAGAATGGAAAATTTCAGGGATGTTCATCAATTGGGGAAAGACTGAATAAATTGTGGTATATGATTATGATAGAATATTACTGTTCTATAAGAAATTATAAGTTTGGTGACCTTAGAAAAACATAGAAAGACCTGCATAAAATAATGGAGGGTGAAATGATCAGAATTGAGAGAATATTGTATACAGTAATAGCAATACTGCTTTGAGAATGACTGAGCAAATAAGTTATTTTGACTATTATAAATACCCATATTAACTATAAAGGGCAGATGAAGAAAGATGCTATCCGTATCCAGAGAATGAACTGATGAATAGAAGTATGTATAGAATGAGATTACAAACACACATATGC
Source organism: Bettongia penicillata ogilbyi (assembly GCA_023548195.1). Taxonomy (NCBI): domain Eukaryota; kingdom Metazoa; phylum Chordata; class Mammalia; order Diprotodontia; family Potoroidae; genus Bettongia; species Bettongia penicillata. The sequence continues at coordinate 6,085,124 of JAJHZJ010000600.1, read as the reverse complement.
ATAATACCTATATATGTAAATTATATATATTTGAGTGTGTGTGCATATGCGTGTGTGGGCGTGTCTAATGGTAGTCATGCAGGGAGGGAAGAAAAAATAAATTTACATGATAATCATGTGTAATCATCTTTTTTATTGTACTGTGTTATGGAAATGCTGATTTTATTTCATAAATTAAGAATAAAATTTTAAAGTACATTAAAAAAGTAAGACAGAAACACAGGTGGGTATTCACAAAATGACTTCTTTTTCCATGACTGATTCTCTTTTTGATTGACTCTCCATAGTCCCATCTTTAAACTCTTAATTGTTCCATTTCCTTACATAAATAAGTACTGCACTAAGATTAACAGTCAGGGACAAGTTCACTTTCTCTGACAATCCCGACTTCTATGCAAATGACTCTAATGCTCTTACAAATTAAAAGTGGATCACCTTGTTGTCTCAAGTCTTTCCAATACTGAAAAAGAGTTACTCAAAATGTAACGCTTTTAATTTCAACAAGTAGATTGGGGTGGCAGGGACCCAGTTGTTTGAAAATTCCCTGATAAACCTCCAATATACTTGACAAATTATTTCCATTGGACCTTTGATTTCATTATATTTGTCCAAAGGATCCTGAAAATGAACAAGAAAATGGTAGAGTATGGGACAGGACCCAGTAGACCTCTTCCAATATTCTCCTACAAACAACTTTAAAATAATGTTGAAATCACATTTTAAAGTAGCAGAGCCAACAAAAGGTTAGAAACAGACATTTCCTAGCTCAAGACAACTGAGGTCCTCAGGAGAGGTCTGTAAGATGGGTGGGTACAGGTCAGGAACATGGCAAGAGCACTAATGGTGGGCCTTGAAGGCAGCTACAAAACAGCAGCATTCGTAGCTTTGGGGACTTCCAGCCCAGAGATGGTAAGAGAGTCAGACAAATGGTCAAAAAGAAACTACACAGGACCCTTTGATGGCACTCAGTAGAACTGATACTGATTGGCAACTCTATTGCCCATAAGCATCTCTACATCACAGTTACAGAGTGGAAAGAAGTGCCAGTGGTCAGACACAGGGCAGCAGGGGCTCTGATCACAGTTTCAGGGCCAATAGCACTTGTGGTTTCAGGAGAGCAAGGGCCTTAGATAAAGACCAAACCCGGACCAAAAGAACAGTCACCACATCTCTCCCAGGATAATTACACCTCAGAAGCATCAAAAACTTGCAAACTCCCCAGAACTAGCTCAGAAAGTAACTGCATGAAATAACCTGAAGCTTGGCACAGTGCCTCTCACACTCAGGTGAGCAGAGCCCAACCTCAAAATAAAGTTCAAAGTGAAGAAATAGCCTAGGAAAATGAGAAAACAAGTAAGAAAGAAATTTGATCATCAAAAGTTACTACAGTGTGAGGGTATTAACTTTTATCTTGAATTTTATACTATAACAATTCTGTTCAGTGTTGGGTGAAGCAGACAATTTTTAGGACACCTTCTCTAGATCAGGATGTGAGCAGAGTTGTCCTTTAAAAAGGTTGCTCAGATACCCGGTGTGCTGCCAAATCCCACTACTGCTTTAGTCTAGTGAGAAAACCCTGTGTCCTGGGCCACCTGTATGCAGGGCTGTTAACTACAGTCCCAGAGTATCCTCACCTGCTGCTTCGTCATTTGCCTTTCACCACAGGACTTTGAGGTAGGTAAAAATGGGATGTGTGATATCTTCTGACTCAAGAATAAATTGGATTTAAATGAGGTGAGGTTGAGGGTAGTCATCAGCCTCTCTCAGAGTCATCAAGAAAAAAATATAAATTATTATGTGATTAAGAGCAAAATCCAAATATGTAAATTTTTTGTGGATAGGGGATTATTTGTGTATTATTGAGTAGTTCTTGGTAGAACCAAAACCCCTCTTTCCAAATATTATCAATATCAATGATCTCTTACTTGCCAAATTCAGTGGCCTTTTCTCAGTCTTCATTATCTTTGATTTCTCTGTAGCTTTCAATACTGTTGAACACCCTCTCCTCTTTGATATTATCTTCTCTCTAGGTTTACCAGACTTCCTTCTCTCCTGGTTCACCTCCTACCTACTTATGGGACCTCTCCTTCTCTGTCTCTTTGGCTGCATTCTCTTGCGAATAATACCCTCCAACTGAAAGTGTCCCATAGGGTTCTGTCCAGCTCATTTTTCTTCTCTCTATAACACTTCCCTTGGTAATCTCACCAACTCCCATGGACTTAATACCATCTCTATACAAATAATTCTCAAATCCCCCTATCTTGTCCCAACCTCTATACTAACTCCAATCTCACATCTCCAATTGCCTTTCAGAACCATGAACTGGGTTTCCAATAGACATCTTAAACTTAATATGTTCAAAACTTTATCTTATCTTTTCCCCTAAAGCTTCCCTCACCACCAGCCCTATTACTATAGAGGGCAACAGCATCCTCCCGGTCCCTCAGGCTCACAACCAAGAAGTCATTCTGGGATCCTCACAGTCTCTTACTTCCACATCCAATTTGATTCTAAGACCAATCAATTTCATCTTTGTAACATCTTTCACATGTGCCCCCTTGTCTCCTCTGCTTCTGAACCACGCTGGTTCAGACTTTCATCACCTCACATCTGGACTCTTGCCGTAGCCTGGTGGTGGGCTTGCCAGTCTCAAGTCTTCCCCACTCCAATCTATCCTCCATTCAGCCACCAAAGTGATTTTCCTAAGGCATCAATCCTACCATGTGACTTCCTTACTCAATAAACTTTAGTGACTCCTCATTGCCTCTTGCATCAAATAAAACATGTTCTGTTTGACTTAGCTCCTTCCTATCTTTCCAGTATTCGACCACTTCTTCCATGCCATGTACTCTTCAGTCCTTTGTAATGGGTCTCCATGTTGCTCCACAAACAAGATACTCTCTCAGTTCTGGGCATTTTCTGTGTTTGTCTCTCATAACCAGAATGCTCTCCCTTCTCAACTCTTCCTACTGACTTATCTGAGTCCCTTTAAGTCCCAACTAACATCCCATCTATACAAGACGGTTTTGCAAAACCTCTTAATTCTAGTGACTTTCCTCAGTTATGTATTTCATAATATGTGGGTATACAAATACACACACACACATATATATGTTTGTATGCTGAGTCACCCATTAGATTTTAAGTTCTTGGAGTACAGGGACTATCTTTTGCCTCTTTCTTATATCTTCAATGATTAGTAGAGTGTCTGGCACAAAATAGAAGCTTAATAAATGTTTATTATTTGATCTGATTCATATCGTAAATAATGAATGGATTAAAAATCAAATCATAGAAACAATTAAAAATGAAAAATAAAGCAAACAGTAACAATACACATCAAAATTCATGGAGTATGCTTAACATGGTACTCAGGCACATGTGTGTGCATGTGTGTGTGTACAAACATACACATATACACACATACTAATGCATACATATGTACATATACTTCAAAGTTAATATAACAAAACAAAACAATAATACACTGGTCATGCAATTTTAAAAATTAAAAAAGCAACAAAATAATAAACCCTTAGGAAAGTGAAAGGAGGAAAATTTCAAAACTAAAGATAAATTAAATGGAATTTTAAATGTCAGTGATATTGCAGAAAACAAGCACAAGAAATTTGTTAAATGATTAGTTAATTTAAGAATAAGTAAGAAAAATTAAGATTTCTAAAACTCAAATATGAAGTGGAAGAAAATCTATGTGGAAAAATAATAGAGAAAAATAATAAGAAAATATCCAATTATGTACCAATAAATCAAAACTTAAATAAGTGGACATTTAAACATAAAATAATGAATCAGAAAAAAAGTAAATTGCTTTACCTGAAAGAATTAAACTCAATGATAAAGTCATAAATGAGTTGCTACAGAAAATATATCATATGTTAGGTATAAAATATGTTTCATTTAGAATTGAATTCTTAAAATAAAAGGATAAATTGTCTCAATTCCAAATAAACATTTTCAAAACTAAAGACAAAAGTCTAACAAGTTCCTTCTCTGGGATAAGTATTGTTTATACCCAAACCAAGGAGAGATAAAGGAAGAGAACCAAGGTTAATATGATTAATTAATAGATAATGAAAGAAGAAAATATTAAATACTGACAAAGAGTGGACAAAAATATATCTAAAAGTTGATTAGTTGTGCCAAAGTTGAATTTCTATCAGCAATACCAGGATGATTTTAAATTAGTTATATAATTAGAATAATAAAGTAAATAAATAACAATAATTTATGGTTATGTAAATAAATGTTGAGAAAGACTTCCTGAATATAACTTACTTACATTACAACCAAAAAGATGAAAGAATATCTCCTTTATACAATTTGTTGTGGTTGCTCAGTTGACCCTTCAGGAACCCATATGAGGTTTTCTTGGCAAAGACAATGGAGTGGTTTGCTACTTCCCTACTGGATACAGGATCCAGTAGATGCATTTTGTCAAGCAATAAGAGGTTAAATGGATTCTCAGGTTCGTATAGCTAGGAAGTGTCTGAGGCTGAATTGGAACTCAGGTCTTCCTGACTCCAGGCCCAGTGCTCTATCCAAAAAGCCACTGTCTTCCCTTCATGTAATAAAAGCTTCTATGCAAAACTAAGTGCTGCACAAAGAAGAGGGGTGTAACAACTCCTGTTTATTTTAATTCTTTGTATGGTACACTGTACTAGAAATGCTGGTTAAAGCAATAAAATGACAAAATAATTAAAGGAATAAACATTAGCAAAGAAGAGACAAAAATATATCTATTTGGATAATATCATAATTGTAATATACTTAGAAAACATGGGGAGGGAGAGAAAGAGAGAGAGAGAGAAATGCCACTTAGATTAAGGAAGAAATCATCATAAATTAACTTATAAAGATAGATAGGGATTGTACAAATAGAAGAAAATATTTTATACAAATAAAGATCTAAGAAATTATGGAGGTATATTATCTTGATCACTTATATGTGATAATGTAGATATTGTGTATGTAGACAAATACAGATATAATTTACCCTATGTCCCTTTTTACCCACTACTTAATTTACACTTCAGGGAGATTATTGACTGAGAGGAAAGATCAATCTGTACAAAAATACTTATATCAGGAATATTTGTAATAGCAAAAATGCCATGTATCCAGTGATTGGGAAATGGTTGAATAAACTGTTGTACATGAAAATAATAGAATGTCTTTATGCTATAAGGAATATGGAAATATACAAAGATTTATATGAAGTAATACAGAATAAAGAAAAGCAATAAAAGTAAAAGCTACATATACTAACTTTATAGTTATTCAAGGTAAGACAACATTAAAAGTCAATCTGAATCAAGGTAAATAGAATGAGTAACACTACTTTTTTAAAGGAAAGAAAGAAACAAGCATTTAGTGTCTACCATGTGCCAGGCAGACTATTTTCTCTCTTATCTTTCTCGTGATTTTTTCCCTTTGGTTCTGATTCTTCTTTAACATGACTACTGTGGAAATAAATTTAATATGATTGTACATGTATGGCCTATATCAGATTGCATGCTGTCTAGGAGAGAGGGGAGGGGAAGGACGGAGGGGAAAAAAAAAGCTTGGAACACAGAATCTTATGGAGGTGAAAGTTGAGAGTTATCTTTGCATGTGGGTGGAAAAAATAAAATGCTATTGAGTAAAAATAAAATAAAATAATCAGTGTGTGACTGAATATATAATTCATTATAACAATTACATCATTCAGTTTTATGAAGAAAGTATTATTGCTTCATTGGTATATTTTTCGGTGAAACAAAATTTATCCATTTTTAAGTCATAATGAGAAAGATATTCTCTTGCAAATTCTTCCTTTCTGTTTGTTTTGGTGTTTTTTGGGGGGCAGGATTTTATCAAACTCCAGAATACTACCAGAATTCCTGAGTTCTATTCAAATCTATTTCTAAAGATATTGGAATAACTACTCACACATTAAAATTAAGTGAATAAAAATGCAAACTACCTAAATTAAGACACACTGTTTGAACAGAAGCCTGTTGAGTTAGCTCATTTCTATATATATGTATCTTAGATTAGCTTTTCAGATGAAACTGAACGAGGCCCGGTATTAAATAAAACAAGGAGAGAAGACTGGATTTCATTTGGGAAATCATGATGTCCATTTAATTATCCCAAGCTTTTCCCTGACACAAAGATCAACTTTTTTTTTCAACACCGATATTCTTCTGATAATACTATATGGTTTCAAATTGTGGAACTTCATGATTTACAGAAAAACAAAATCAAATAGAGAGTGACTGAAAGGGCAACAGAAAGATAAAATGGTAGAAAACCATTGTTAAGGATATGTGTGATATTAAAAGTGAATAGGCCTATACCATAAGAGGAAGTAATAAATGCATGATTTAAATGTGACATTGATACAATATTAAAAGATCCAAAGAAAGGCCTCCAGCATGTCGGATAGGTCTTTATGACAGAATTATTAAAATTAATGGACAGGAATAACACAGAAATTGAGAAAGTATAAATGGGTTGAAATATATATCAGGGTAGTGAGTAACCACACCAATGAGATCCTGTATCCATTAGAATATTGAATTATTTGACTTTCAATTAATCTCCTGTTCCTTGAAGATCTGATTAATTTAGTTATCGTTCATTTTTTTTGCATAACAGCACCACAGTTGTTCCCTAAATCTGGTTTCATTCAGACAGAGACTTTATTCTGACATGCATTGCTAAAGTCAGTGAAATATTAATATGGGTGAGCCCATTTGGGAGACATAAAGAAGTATATGGACTTCCTTCACAGTAACTACTAAGAACTAAATAATGCAGAGCTCTACACAAGTCTTTGGTAAAATTCAGTAGATGCAAAATGTGAAAACTGCATGATCATTATAAATACCTTAGCAGCATTAAAATGAAAGATTAGAAATTATTTGGGGGAAATGAAGTAGGCACAGTGTGTCATGAATGGTAATAAATTACACTGGAAAAAGTGATTCTCAAGCCTGTGGAAAAATCAGCTCTTCCATTCCTTTCCCACAAAGCTGTGGGGAGTGATCATCAATCTGGAGAAAGGCAAAACTTGGACTACATCAGGAAATAGGATAATAGAATGAACCACCATGTGTATAAAGACCCTTCTCCCAAAGGTTGCACTGAAAGTAGAAAGGGAGGACGCTCAAGGAATTCGTAAGGAAGAAAATCCTGTTTCATTCAGGGGAATAAATGACCTTGGAAATTCTTTTAAGTCTCCTCATTTACAGTGAAAATAGAGTTTTCTTATAACAGGAACAAAATTCATATTGTTGATTTATTCAATTTTTACAATGATGTTTTAAAATTAAGTCATTAAAATATTATGCCAACATTTTTATCTGACATACACAAATATGAAACAAACAATTATGGCATGGAAGATTTCACAAAATCCATTCCATTTAAAATTAATTGTACATGAATTATAAAACACTAGGCCTTGCCCAAATGGGCTATAAACAAAGTTTCCTTTTATACCATTTAATTAGGTCCCAAGTCCCCACCAGGGAGGTTGAAGAAAAAAGAAAATTTCTGACTGCTAAATAGAATGGGTTTTATTTTGGGGGGGAGGGACAGGGAATGAGAAAAATATATCCTAATGGCTAAACTGTTTGATTTCAATGACCTTGCATGTCTGTTTTGCATGGCTTGTTTGGAAAGGACAACTGTATTTTCTAAGCACCATTATCCACTTCTCCAGCCATAAAGGACAGAACCTTTATGAGTTTTTGACTCCTACAAAATAATCACCTCGTACAGATTTTCTTTAACAATATCTCAACCTTTCCCATCCTCAAATCCCCCACACACTTAGGACCATAAGCATCCTGGGGCATTGCATAACACTAAACAAAATCATTTAACTTCACAAAACCTTGGTTTCATTCTCTGTAAAACAGGGATAACTCTTGTACGGTCTGCCTTACAACTTTGTGGAGACCAAATGAAATAATATATATACAGTGATTATTTTGGACTCACTGTCAAAGTGAGAATAGCTATAGCTCACCATGTCCATGTGAGCATTCTAGGGACACACTGAGGAATTGGATAGAGATTTTTCAAATGAATGACTCAAACCCCCATTCCAATATGATTCTTCCTAATTCCTCCAGTGATTAATGTCTCCATTCCACTTGATTAATATCAGTTAGCTTTTATAAAGAAATATTTAATTCAAAGATATAAAAAGTAAATAATTCATTAATATTTTCCTCAAAAAACTAAAGGCACACTTATTCTTTGCCACCTCTATCCCTGAGGAGAGCAGACTAGGCTCAGACGTAGTGCAGTTGATCCCTCCAAGTTCACTTCCAAAAGGAGCATGGCCAAGGTATAGATCAGCCGAATCTCTGCTGCAACTGGACTGGACTGGACTGGGCACTTGAGATTTGCTCTTCAGATTTTAGTAAATTCCTAGCATGGACTCTGCTTTTGAACCTTCTCGTGGCTCACTCTTCTGACATGGGAAGCCCCCATGGTTACAGCAATCTACAATCTCCTAAAGTAAGGAAAGTATAGGAATAGAAGGAACAAATAAAGAGGAAAGATGGGAGAAGCCAGGGCACTTCAACTTCCCTTTCATTTGAATTAAGGGAAGAATATACACAGAGAACTGGTTACAGAAATGCATCCCACTAAAAAAGGAAATAGGAGGGAAAGGGGAAAGAACAGAAGAAGAAGGGGAGGGGTAGATTAAAGGACTGCAAAAAAACCCCTCAAATAGGGTCATGAAGAGTGAGACGGAACTGAAATCAGTCAATAACAAAAAATTAAGGGAAGGATTTCTACTCATCAAAATAAACTATTGAAAGGTGTACAAAAGTATTTATAGGAATTCTTTGAGGTGTCAAGTTGAAAATCGCACTTCAATTGGGGAATGCCGAACAAGCTATGGTATAAAAATTCTACGTAATGTTGTAGTGCTGTAAGAAATAATGAAGGAGATGGTTCCAGAAGCAGCTGAGAAAACTTACATGAACTGATGCAGAATGAAGTGAGAAGAACCTGGAAAAGGTTTATACAATGACAATAATATTATAAGGACAAGCAACTCAGAAAGGCAAGAACTCTACCTGGCATAATGATCAAACCATCAATCGTCCTCATTCCAGAAAATTCATGATGAAACATGTTACCCATCTCCTCATAGAGAAATGAGAAACTAAGAATACGGAAATGGCTTTTTTTCTGACATAGTCAATGCAGAATTTTTTTTCCTTGACTTTGCAATGGAGTTTCATTTTTCTTTTTTTCCCCAATGGGGTATGGTAGTGAAAGGGAGAGAAGGCAGATTTTTGCTGATTGAAATAAAAATTTAATTTAAAAAAAGAAATGCCCTGTTCCCCAATTTAGAGGATCTGCAGATGTTCTGTATCTAGCTCCAGTCTGCCAGTCATGTGATGAGGAGATGAACTGTTGTTTGGCTGCACAGATGGAAGTTGCATGCATTCAAAAAAGAATGGAAATTTTTACTTTGGGTTTCTCTTTCAGGAGGTGAGAGGTGGATCCTTTCTATTTCTATTTTACCCTCTCATCATAAGATATCTGAGGAGTTTTATTTTATGATTTCTTTAAATATAATTAGGCTAATTTTCTCATCATGGCTTTCAGATAGTCCAATTTTACTTAAATTATCTTTCTGCAAACTATTTTCCAGGTTGATTGCTTTTGTTATGGATTAGCTTATGTTTAATTCATTTTTTCATCTTTTCACTTTGTTTTTCACATTTCTTGTCACATGAAGTTATTAACTTTGATATGGTCTAATTTTCAGGGAGTTTGTTGTTTATGCAAAGTTTTTTTTGTGCCGCTATTAGTTACCTTTCCAATTTTCATCAGTACCTCTCATTTCTTTTCCAATTCTTTTCTCTAGTATTCTCATTTCATTAATAAAGAACATTTTTACTTTAAAAAAAACTACCTATTACTTCATGTCTTTTAGGAATTCTAGTTGAACTTGCGTTCAAACTATGATTTTCTTTGAGGCTTTGCTTCTAGACCTTTTGGAATCAATTCTTTTTTGGGGTTTGTATCTTCAGTATTCCTAGAAACATCATAAATTTTTTCATGGTGATTCTTTTTGTTGTTGTCTGTTTGCTCATCCTTCCAGACTGCTTTTTGACTTCAGGCTTTATATAACTACTAAGTTCTGTGAATTTCTTGAAGGAACGTCTGGAAGGGTCCTACTGCTGCTTTCTTAGGGTATCAAGTGTTTTGCTATTCCAGGATCTCAGGAACTGCTGAGACAGAGTAACTACAAGTTCCCAGTGATCCCAGAGTGATACGGTCCATGTTCAACTCTGATCTTTGCTCTTCTTATCTGAGCTGTACAAGTTCTTTATCTGAGTTGAAGTTGAAGCATCACTTTTGGGGGCTTGCTCCATTTAGAACACGAGCAGACTATTTCTGGACTCAGTCATTATTAACCATCTGGAAGACTCCTTTTAGTCTGGGATTTTTGTCCTGGTTATTTATCTGTGGGCTAAGACTGGACTGGAAGCTGGAACCTAGGCCTTAGAATCAGAACCACACAGCTTTTGCTTGCTTCTGAATTTTCTCTATGTTCAATACATAGGCTAGGGCCCTTATGTTCCTCATGCTGGAATTCCATTGCTAGGTCTCCTCTTTAATCAGCATTGGCTCTGTGACCTGAATCTAAGGAATGAGAAAATTACTTCTAGTTTGCACCTATTATTGTACCCTGGACAAGTTTAGGGTCACTAGGTTGGATCTAGGACCCCTTTTTCCCTTGGTATACAACCTCTCTTTGCCAGATCTATCCTCAACGTCTGTAGACCTCTCTTTTGTTGACCGAGGCTGGAAAAAAAAAAAGATTCACTGTGTATCAGGATTCAGTCTGGCACTTTTTCTAGATCTGTTTCTATCAGATGAGTGGGAATAGAAAGGAGAACACTGTATAGTTTCTCATTACTACATTGTCTTGGCTCCCTTCACTGCCTCCCTCCTTGGTCAGAATACTTCTATTACATATCAACTGCATACTCTAAAGTCAGTCATAGTTTCTGCCTCAGTCTCCCTTCCTTATGACCTATAAACCCACAGAGGATGACTGCAGCATGATATAAGCCCACTTTCTCTGTCTAGAAATGAGACTTGGCCTTGATAATGACACAAAACTTTCAAAAGTTACATCAGCTATAGTGAACATTTTCTGGGAAATGGTCTGCTGAATTGTCAGATGCTTATCTCAGCACTGAGAAACATAACTCTAATTAACCAGAACCATAATCTCTACCAGGCTTTAGTGCTAAATGAAGTGGAATATATGAACCTGTTGGAGAGCTGTATGGGGTCTCCGGTTGTAGGTCCTTATTTCATATTCATTTCAGTGTTATATACACATTACACTCCCCCTAGGAGGAACTTTTCATAAGGCAAAAGACCAGGGAAAGAGCTCTGCAGTGAACAGCCTGCTTCTAAAACCAATTTCAAAATCAATTCTTAGCTTTAAACAAAGCCCCTATTGCCTCATTAATCATGGTGACCTCCTCTTTATGGAGCAATATGGTCTCCCTTAAAAGAAAATAGAATAATTCTCATTTCAGGTTCAAGTGCTTGAGATGGTGGGGAGCAAATGGGGCAGGGGAGGAAACAAGTAGAGGAAAGGGATGGAAGAAGCATTTGTATTGTGTCTACTGTGCTCCAGGCTCTGTATGAAGGAGTTTTTGACAAATATCTCCTTGGAGCCTCAGCACAATCCTGTGAGATAGGTATTATTGTTATCTCCATTGCACAGTTGAGGAAACTAAAGCAGAAGCTAAGTGACTTGCCTAGGGTCACAGCTAGAAAGTATATTGGGCTAGATGTGAACTTGTTTCCTGACAATAGGCCCAACTCTCTGTATTACCTACCAAGGACGGAGAGTGCTCAATATTTTGACATCTTTGACTCCTCGCCCTCGCTCCTGAGCAGCAATAAAAATCCCTCCAGATTATCCCCACCACCCCATTCTTTTCTCCTTTCTTCTCTCCTTTTTTTCCCTTTCCTTTTTTTCTTTCCTGCTTCTACTGAAAGTCTACTACTAAGTAGAAATAGGGAAACAAGGTGAGGGAAAGTGATCAGGTATGAAAAAAGAGGGAATAATGAAAGTTTTATTTTATTCTGACCTCACCTTTCAGAAGGCATGTTCTATTCCAGGCCTTTCCTCCAAGTCAGAGAGGGCTGCAGACCCAGCAGGAAAGGATCTCCTCTTTTCCTGAAAACCACAAGGAAAGGAGAGGAAATAAAGGCTTTACTTTGGTGAGGCATTCTGGCATTTTACAACCCTGTAAGGAATAATGTTTACAATTCTAATTTAAATCTGACCCTGCACAACTTTTGCAAGAGAAAATATCAATCCACTGTTTTTACTTTCTGTAGGTGGCCTGGAATTAGATGCATTTGTGAATACCTTCTCTCTAGGTCATGCATGGGATCTAACTTGAGGCCCAGGAACATTTTAAAAATATTTCGATAACTACACTTCCATGTAATTGCTTACCTATGTTATCCTGTGCATTTTATTTTATGGATTAAAAGACACTATTTTGAGAAAGATCCAAAGGTTTTACCAGAACACCAAAGAGGTACATCACCCCCCACATCCATACACCCACATTCCCCCACACACATACATCCCCAGACGAGTACCCAGTTTCTTCATTGCCTTTAGTAGTTTAAAGGAGAAAGCAAAGTCCCCTCCAAAGATCTCTTCCATACCCTCCACTATTTGAAAATTCATTTGGGTTAATAATACAAACATCTCCTTGATCACACCTTGTGTTTAACTACTTTAATAAGAATGTCTGCCCAAAATCTTAAATGAAGACAAGGATCATTGCTATAGTTAGGGATGAAGAATCAGGGAAAAAAGGAAGAAGGACAAAAGGGGAAACTGGGAGCAAATGTGCCAGAAGAGCAAGAGAAATGCATCAGGAAGCGCAGAATCTTATTTTCCCATAACTCTCCTCACATTTCTTCTCTCTCGATTCTAAATATTTTTTTTATTAATGTCTTTTGCTTTTTAAGTCAGAATTTCTCCCCATATGCCTTCCTCTCCTTCCCTCCCTCTCACAGAACCATCTCATATAAGAAATAATATGTTTATAAAAGAGAGAAAGAAAAGGACTCAATAAAACTGGTCAATACACTGAAAAAAAACTGAAAAAAAAATGCAATGTACCACACCACACCCATTGACCTCCAGTCTTTGCAAAAGAGTGAGGTCAAGGTTTCTTCTCATATTTCTTTGCGGGGGCTAGGTTTGTTTTTTATAATTTTGAAACATTCACTTTTAACACTTTAGTGGTATCCTTTCCATTTACTGTGATCCATTCTTCTCTCCCTCCCTTTCTCTCTCTCTCTCTCTACATATATGTACACATATATGTGCATATAGCTAGATTTCTGGCTAAAGGCCAAGCCTTAAACTCAATTCATTCCAGACTACAGACTAGACTACAGGTCCCCACACTGCTAGAGCAGAGTGAATGTAAATAGTAAATAGTAACTGTTTCTCTTTAACCCAGGAACCTTGAAGGGTCTTTCCCTCCCAGTTAGAATTTTTTTTAATTGAAGAGGCCATCCTTTGAATTGTTGTGTTCATCTTTCATTTTCAAAGAAGAAAAAGACCATGGCATCAGAGAAATGATGACATGACTTGCACTTGACTTTGATTTGAGTGAAGGAGGGGTGTGCAGGTCACCAGATTCACTTCTCCTCCTGAGCCATCTTGGTCCAGTGACCAGATATTCATCAAGACGACTGGAGATGTCCCAGGATACAATGGGAGAACTTGGCCTTTTTAGCCTGACCTTTTCCGGTACTCACTTAGAGGGAAGGTGTGCCCATCGAGTGAATAAGCCTCTTTAAGAAATGGTCAGGGAATATCCCTTTTAATGAACAAAAGAAAAAAAAACTAAATCAAGCTGGGAGAAAAACAGAAACTGCTACTATTGATAATCACTCTAAGCCAGCCATTAAATGGAGCTTGAGCAGGGACTTGTTGTCCAGTCTATGGGCTTCAGTGTGCATTGAGTTTAAGGTTTTGGGAACAAAAAGAAAGGAAGGAAGTCCCTTAAGTAACTACTTAAAGAAGTCTATTCATTGAATGGGCGTATCTCACTCAAAGTGAGAATCTGATAAGACCTTAGCCTAAAATGGCCAGGGTCTCCCATTGCAGCCTGGGCCATTTGCAGGCATCTTGATGAGTATTTGTCCACTGGACCCAGAGGGCTCTGGGGAAGAAAGTGACGTTGATGACCTTGTACAGCAAGGTCACTTCACTCAAATCAAAGTCAACTGCATCTCATGTCATCATCTTGATGTCATGGTCTTCTTTGAGAACAAGGACAAACACACCAACAACAATACTTCATATATACATACACATGTACATGTATGTATGTACACACACACACACACACACACACACACACACACACACACACACACACACACACACACACCCTTTGATTACCTTGATCTTTATTTTCAACCTAGAGTCCAGGCCTCTAGAACTTTTGGTTTTGTCCTCAGACAGAGAAGAATTATCATTCACCTTCCCAACTTTGATTTAGTCCATCATTAGCCTTTTCTCCACTCCTATAATTATTCTTCATTCTCCACTCTTTCCCCATGAAGGGGTGATTTACTTTTCTTTAAAAGATTCAAATCTTAAGATTCTTCTTTAGACTTTCCACAGAAAATGGTCTCTTCCTATTCCCTGGAACAGTCTCAGTGAGATCCTTTTAAGGCTTTGGTACGCTTCTTAAAATGTCCTTCAAGAAGAGCCTGTTCTCTGTGTTGAAAATGGGCTGATATTTTAAACTGTTTTCCAATGGATTTTAAGTCCTACGAAAAGATATTGCTTGATATTTTATTGTTCCTATCATGCTCCAATTGATGTCTAAATGGTAAAAGTAAATTCCTTCCTGGGATTTAAAAATATCTTTAAAAAAAAACCATGGGTAGCTCAATTAAAAAATTCAACAAACATTTATGAAGGACATAACATGCAAAGTGTAATATTTAAAATTATGTTACAGCGTAGCGGGAATTCAAAGAAAAAGTAAAATTGTCCTTACTCTCAAATACCCACAAATAAATGAGGGGAGGGGAGAAAGCAATGGCATATAAACAGATAAGTTAATAATAACTGACATTTACATGGTGCACTGAAATTTGCAAAGCACTCTATATTTTCTCATTTGATATATAAAGTACTTAAAGAGTAATGCACAATAATTTTAAGAGGAATACAGAAAGAACAACTGCAGGAATCAAAGAGGAACTAAGCTGGGTTTTGAAGGAAGCAAAGATTGTAATAAACAGAGGTGAGATGGGATTGTATTTTAGACATAGATCAGCTTGTCAAAACTATGGGGTCTAGAGATGGAAAGTCAGGTCCAACGAATAGCAATGAATCTATTTGACTGGAATATGTGGTGCATGAAGAGGAGTAATATGAAATAACATTGGAGAGGAAGACGGCAATCAGTGTGGAGGGCACAGTCTATTCTCAGGGAGCTTACAATACTATGGGGAAAAGTCAAATGAATATTGGTATAAGGCAGAATGCAGAGTACAAAAATTAAAGACTAAACAGTATGCTATGAGAAATTTAAAGAGGAAAAGATAGCATTCAGTAATTTTGTAGACATAAAACTTTTCCTAACCTAGTACTATGGCCTAAACTGGGGGGATGTAGGGAGGGTGGTAAGGAGGGAGCAGTAGGGCTGATATTGAAGATTTTAGAAAAGAGGTCTTGTGGATATAATGAACAGATCTAGATAAGAGGCAAGGTTTGAGGTTGGAGTAATTCAGTGATAGGAAACCCACATGCCTTCCATGTATGCCATACTTCTTCAAGTCATGTACTGAAATGCAGCATAATACACTGAAAAAGGCACAGTTATTTGGAGTCAGAAAAGCCAGGTTCAAACCCTCACTGTGATCATTCCTTCCTGTGTGACTTTGGGCTAAGTCACTTAAATTCAGTTTGTTCATCTGTATAATGCAAGGTGTGATGGCAAGTAAAATAGGATCTTTTGCTGATTTTGTTTTAGTATAATCAAATGCCTCTGATTGAATCTCGCCTTTATCAATCTTTACAAGGAGTAAAGTACAGGAACCAGAGTTTCTTTAACTGGAAACAGTGTGTGCATTTGTATTATTAATCATTTTAATGTGATTAAAGATCTCTCCCACCCATTGATGGGCCTGCCCATTGTGAGTAGCTTGATTAGGAGAATTGTTTTGTAGGAGGGTCCCAACTACCTTTTGTTTTTTCAATTGAGGATTAAAGGATTGTGATGCCCTGTGGCTCTAAAAAAGGTATAAATACTCTGAGTTGAGGTTTTACTTTGGAGCTTGGTTTTTACTAGATTTGAGTGCCAGATGAGGACTCTGGGAAGCTGCTTTAAGGCTTTAAGACTTTGAGAACCCAGATGTCATGCTTTCCTCTCTGGTAACTGTGATCAGAGTTGAGGTCCAGTTGTCTGTTGAATTCAGGCTCAGGAAATGATGTCTGTTGATTTCTCTATATTTCTATGACTCCCTGAACTTACTGAATGATATATATACTTGATTAAAGGAATGATACATGTGCTTGATTAAAGTGATTGTTAACCCCTTGAAAGCTGTTTTCTTTTCATGAAAGAAGATCTAAGAGCCTGGGATATCAGGCCCCACTGTGCATGTTGGGGTGCTTACTGTTACACAGGTTGTACTAGATCAGAAGTAGGGAACCTGCAGCCTCGAGATCACATATGTCCCTCTAGGTCCTCAAGTGTAGCCCTTTGACTGAATCCAAGTTTCACAAAACAAATTCCCTTGATAAAAGGATATGTTCTGTAAAACTTGGATTCAGTCAAAAGGCTGCATCCAAGTACCTAGAAGGCCATATATGGCCTTGAGGCCATAGGTTCCAACTCCTGGACTAGATGAACTATAATGTAGCTTCCTGTACTAAACCTACAAAGATCAAGAGCTCCCATTTCTGTATCTGACTATTTTATTAGCATAGGATCCACAAACCATGTAGTACTCTGTAGTAAAGACTACTCAGTAGTCTTTGCTAATGATTGATGGGGTACAGACTCTGGAAACCTCCTTGAACTCTCCTTGAATCTTTCCACTTAATCTAGCTTTTCATACCCAAAGATGTTACCCTTAACCTAGTCTGGCACTCCATTGTCTGTTACCTCTGACTTGCCCTGCCTGCTTCCTACTCTAGTCATCCACTGTTATCTCCCTGTAGCAGTTTTCCACCCTTGATCAAATCGGAATCCCACTCTCTTGATTCTGACCTGTAGTCATCCCAGTCCCATTAAGATCCTCCTTGGACTCCTCTTCAAGACCTTCCCTAAAGCTCCCCTCCCATCACACCAGACTACTAGACCACTCCCAGATGCCTCCCACAGTTTTCCTGTATGTAAAATCTTTCTTGTCTTTATGAAGGTGCTGAGATTCAATCTAGCTCAGATTCCATCTGGCCTGCTTGTCAACATAAGCATCACAAATTGTGAAAGCTTCTTAAAAGTCAACCCAACGTGATGGATCTTTAATAAACTTTGTTTTACTTTAGCTAAAAGAAGGCTTGAGTCTAATTCACTCAAGCAGAGCTGGGGTGTCAGTATTTTGAGGTCCCAAGCACTCCAAACTTCAACATTATGGTTCCCTGACCTCAACATGATAATTGAAAATGTGACTCCAGAGATACCTACTTTTGAGTGCCATAGAGATCAGAAATGGAGAAAAAAAGAGAAAAAAGAGGAATCCATAAACATAAAATGCTTCCAATGATAACACTAAGAGATAACAATCTTCAAAATGATGAAAGTAAGGTATTGAGGTTTGGCAAGTCAACAAGAGATGTCTTGGGAAGCATTTATTAATCTCTCTTGTTTCTCCACTCCCCACTTCTGTCTCCATCTGTCTTTGTCTCTCCCTTCTGTTTCTTTCTCTTTTCTCTGTCTATTTCTCTTTGTCTCTCCATCTCTATCTTTGCCTCACTCTCTTCCTTTCCCTCTCTCCTTTTCTCTTCTATCTCCTGGAATGAAACTGGTGGGGCAATACCATCTACAAATATAAATTGTAATTTATATGTAATTCAGTCTTAATGAGTTTTTTTTGAGGCTTAAATTTATATATAGATATAGATATATACATTTATTTTTCAGTTCTTAACATTCACTTCCACAAGAATTGAATCCCAAATTTTTTCCCCATCTCTCCCCAACCCCTACCTCAGGACAGCACGCACCCCCATCCATCCCTTCCTCCAGTCTGTCCTCCCTTCTATTACCCACCTTTCTTCCATTCCCCTTCCCTTCTATTTTCCTTTAAGGTAAAATAGATTTCTATACTCTATTGCTTGTATATCTTAATTTCCAGTTGCATGTTAAAACAATTTTTAACATTCATTCTTAAAGCTTTGAGTTCCATATCTCTCCCTTCCTCCCCACCACCTTCATTGAGAAAACAAGCAATTCAATATTGGTCATACATGTGTAACAATGCAAAGCACTTCCATAATATTTATGTTGTAAAAGACTAACCACATTTCCCTCTGTCCTATCCTGTCCTTCATTTACTTCATTCCCTCTCCCTTGATTGAAGGCTTCCCACAATAGTGTTTGCTCCTGATTATCTCTTTCCCCAATTTGCTGTCCCTTCTATTATCTTCCATCTCCTATCCCCTTCCCCCTTGCCTTCCTGTAGGGTAAAATAGATTTGCATATCCAATTATGTGTGTGTTCTTCCCTCCTTAAGTCAAATCTCATGAGAATAAAGCTCAGTTATTTACTTTCATCTCCTCCCTCTCCCCCTCCATTGTAAAGAGCTCTTTGTTTCCTCTTTTGTGTGAGTTGATTTGCTACATTCTACCTCTCCCTTTCTCTAACTACAAGTTCAACAGTAAATTTCATTCAATAGTAAATTTTATTTTTTTAGGTGTTCTCCCTTCATATTCAGCTCACCCTGTGCCCTCTGTCTATGTCTGTATGTGTGTGTGTGTGTGTCTATACATAAATGTGGGTATGGGTCGGTGTGGGTGTAAGTGTGCATGTGTATGTGTACATGTATACACATACATACATATACATACCTACACATATATAATATACTTGTATAAACATACCCATACACATACACATACACACACACATATATATACATGTATGTGTGTGTATGTGTGTGTGTATATATATATATATACAAATACATATGCTAATACTGAAAAAGGTCTCATGAGTTACAAATAACATCGTTCCATGTAAGTATGCAAAGCGTCCAACTTTAATAAGTTCTTTAAGGCTTCTCTTTCCTGCTTACCTTTTCAGGTTTCTCTTGATTCTTGTATTTGAAAATCAAATTTTCTATTCAACTTTGGTCTTTTCAACAAGAATGTTTTTAAGTCCTCTATATATTTCACTGAAATTCCATTTTTTTTCCTCTGAAGTATTATACTCAATTTTGCTAGGTAAGTGATTCTTCATTTTAATCCAATCTCCTTTGACCTCTGGAATATCATATTCCAAACTTTTTGATCCCTTAGGGTAGAAACTGTTAAATCCTGTGTTATCCTGATTGTATTTCCACAATATTTGAATTATTTCTTGCTGCTTGTAATATTTTCTTCTTGACCTGGGAACTCTGGAATTTGGCTACAATATTCCTAGGTGTTTTCCTTTGGGGAACGGGGAATTTCTTCCATTTCTATTTTATCCTCTGGCTCTAGAATATCAGGGTAGTTTTCCTTGACAATTTCTTGGAAGACGATGTCTAGGTTCTTTTTTTGATCATGGTTTTCAGGTAGACCAATAATTTTAAAACTATCTTTCCTGGATCTGTATTCCAGGTCAATTGTTTTTGTAATGAGATATTTCACATTGTCTTTCATTTTTTCATTCTTTTGATTTTGTTTTATAATTTCTTGATTTCTCATAAAGTCTTTAGCTTCCATCTGCTCCATTCCAATTTTTAAAGAACTATTTTCTTTAGTGAGCTTTTGAACCTCCTTTTCCATTTAGCTAATTCTGCTTTTTAAAGCATTCTTCTCCTCATTAGCTTTTTGGACCTCTTTTGCCAAATTGAGTTAGCCTCTTTTTTAAGGTGTTATTTTCTTCAGCATTTTTTTTTGAGTCTCCTTAGCAAGCAGTTGACTCACTTTTTCATGATTTTCTTGCATCATTCTCATTTCCCTTCCCAAATTTTCCTTCACCTCTCTTACTTGATTTTCATCCTTTTTGAGCTCTTCCATGCTCTGAGACCATTGCATATTTATTTTGGAAGTTTTGGATGGAGAAGCCTTGACTTTCTCTGATAGTATGCATTGTTCTTCCTTACCTGAAACAGTGGAAGAAAATACCTGTTCCCCAAGAAAGTAACCTTCCATAGTCTTATTTTTTTCACCCCTTTTTGGACATTTTCCCCAGCCAGTTACTTGATTTTTGAGTCCTTTGTCAAGAGGAGGGTATAATCTGGGAACCTGTAAATTCTCAGTTTCTCCAAGGTGGCACAATCAAGGGAGAGGAGATCACTTCTCTCCTGGCCTGTGCTGTGGTTCAGAAACACTCTGTTCTACCCAGGATCTGTCAGCAGAGTTCTCTCTCCAGAGCCACCTCCAGCTCCATCACCAGCACTCATCTGCAACCCAGGAGAGCCACTCTGGGCCAAGATTGAGATCAGTTGCTCAATTCCCCCAGGGTCTTTAAGCAGAGAGCTCCAAAAATGAATGCTGATGTTGCAATGACTGCTGCTGGTGGGTCCAGATCATGTTCCCTTCTCACCCAAGTGAAAGAGCTTTCTCACTGACCTTTGAAGCCCTTTTTGGCATTTGTGGGTTGAGCAATCTGGGAATCACTGCTGCTAGTATGCCCTGAAGCCTGTTCCAGTCCTGTCCCTGGCACACCATGTGGCCCACACTGGACTGCACTCTGCTCCACACTGGTGCAAGAGACCTTTCCGGTTGGCCTTCTAGGCTGTCTTAGGCTGGAAATCTTTTTTGCTCTGTCGTTTTGTGGCTTATGCTGCTCTAGAATTTACTTACAGTCATTTTCTACAGGTATTTTATGGGATATGTGAGGGAGATTCTACAGGCCCGTCTTTCTACTCCACCATCTTGGCTCCACCCCCAAGTTAGTCTATTTTTAATGGTGTTATTTTCTTCAGTATTTTCTTGGGTCTCCCTTGTATTGCTCTCATTTCTCTTCCCAATTTTTCCTCCACCTCCCTCACTTGATTTGTGAGTAGGATTTCCTCTCCACAGCTGCCACCAGCTCTACCAAATCAGCACTCCTCCTCACTCCAAGACCGCCACCCAGAATTGATTAGCCACTCAATTACCCCAGAGTCTTTAGGCCAAGGACTGCAAAAATGGACATTGCTGCCACTCTGGGGCCAGGGCTGGTTTCAGACAGCACACCCCTCTCACCCACGTGAAAGTTCTTTCCCACAGACCTTTGAAGGTGTCTTTGGCATTTGTGGGTTGAGAAATCTGTAAACTGCAGTTGCTACTGGTGATTATTCACCCTCAAGCATGTTTCAGTCTGATCTGTGAAGTGCCACATGGCCAAGGCTGAGCTGCACTCTGCTCTGAGCCTAGTGCAATAGACCTTTCTTGTTGGCCTTCCAGGTTGTCTTGGGATGGAAATCTCACTCTGTCATTTTGTGGCTTCTGCTGCTCTATAATTTGTTTACAGTCACTTTTTTATAGGTATTTTATGGGCTATGGAGGAAGAGCTAGAGCAGGTTCATCTTTTATTCCATCATCTTGGTTTCACAATCTTAGTGAGTTTTATTGGGCCATTAGATGTTTGGTGACTTCACCAGAGTCAGAGGAAGGACTCCAGTGTATGTCTTTTTGATTTAAAGGAAAGCTTGTTATATATACTATTGCCATGCTGCCTCTGGCCAATATTCTTAGAGGCTTTAAGAGTTTAATGCATTTGAAATTCCTTAGTTTTAAGAGTATTTTGCACTTGGAATTTTCCCTTATCTTTAGCTTTACTGGTTTTACAGAAGAGATCATTTTGGGAATTCTCTTATCTGATTGTACAAAACTATCAAATGAGAGAGACAAATTGTAAGGGTCAAACAATCATGTAGTTCTAGGAGAAGGACTGAAAATTGCATACCAACTAATGTTATCAAAAACTAGTATAATAGCTATATTACTTCCTGGGTAGACACTAGGTCCTGCTCTCCCCAAAGAGTGAAGAATGGAGAGCTAGAGTCACACAGGGACATATAAAGGTGAAATAACTAAGGTTAGAAGTTAGTGACAACAGGAGCTCTCTCATCCTATGCATCAACCTTTTGGTCACTGGATGACATGGTAACAGTATTTCTGCAGTCAGAACAAATTGTAAAGTCATGAAAATTCCTGATTTGAGAGGTTAGATAATGTTTGCAAGCTATTAGCAATCTGCTGAATATTCCTAAGACCAGACATCACCTTAAAAAAGTCCTTGTTATTTTGACATTTTATCACTGTCCATCTCAATCTGAAAAATATACATATTAGCATGTTAGTCTAAAAAAAAATGTTGCTGTGTGTACTTGCTAAGCAAAAATTTGAAGTAGATCCTATTTACAGAACCCAGCTTATTCTGAATAGCTCATTTTTTTCATGCAAATTGTAGCTTGGATTGCCCATCCTCTCCTTATTCCTGAAGCCAAGCACATACCAGGGGACTTTTGTGCATGATATGCTCTCAGATATTTGATTTGAATGGAGTGGTTTAAGTTCTATTTACTCTTTTTATTTTCCTCTCTCTTTCAAATATAAATACCCATCTTGGAGCTTCTATCTGACATAAAATGTCCAACTAGGGGACAAAAGATGATTCAGGAGAGAAATGCCTCCCTCTCACAATGATAGAACATCTTTTAATACTGAGGAGTTTCTGGAGAGAGTCAAAGACATTTTTGCAATATGGTAAGTCCATGGTTGTGCTTCAGAGAGTAATCATTTATTCAGTTCTATTTATTCAGGTCTAATTTCTCTTTCACCTGATAGCCCTTCAAGTACAGGGGGACCCAGCTAGTGGGAAACCCAGCTCATCCTCTTCCTTCTGTCCGACTCTCCCCTTCCTTTGGGGTTTACTGGCTAGATGTTCCTCCTTCCTCCCTTCCTTCCTTCCTTCCTTCCTTCCTTCCTTCCTTCCTTCCTTCCTTCCTTCCTTCCTTCCCTCACTCCCTCCTTCCTTCCTTCCTTCCTTGTGTACTCTGAAGATCATAGGTTGGACAACAATAGGTCCCTGCCCAAGCTCCACTTAATGGCTGGCTTAGAGTGATTATCAATACTAATAGTTTCTCTTTCCCTCCCAGCATGATTTATGCTTTTTTTTCTTTTACTCATTAAAAGGGGCATTCCCTGAATACTTCTTAAAGAGACCCTTTCATTCAATGGGCATTACTTCCCCCTAAGTGAGTACCTTAAAAGGCAAAGGTCTCCCATTGCATCCTGGGCTATCTTCAGTCATCCTGATATCTGGTCACTAGATCCAGATGGCTCGGGAGGAGAAAGTGAAGCTCATAATCTTGCACAGCCCTCCCTCATTTAAATCAAAGTCAACTGCAAGTCATGTCATTATTTCTCTAATGTCATGGTCTTCTTTGAAAACAAAGGATGAACTCAATCTGTGAGTAGACCAAGCAACCTGAGTGGGATCACACCTAGCTGGGTAACCCAGCTCAGCCTCTCCCTTCTGTACTCTGCTCCAGTTCCTTTGGGGTTTACTGGCTAGATGTCCTTCCTTCCTTCCTTCCTTCCTTCCTTCCTTCCTTCCTTCCTTCCTTCCTTCCTTCCTTCCTTCCTTCCTTCCTTCCCATTCCCAAAACCTTAAATATAGTGCACTCTGAAGGCCATAGGATGGATAGCAATAGGTCCCTGAGCAAGCTCCACTTAATGGCTGACTTAGAGTGATTATTAATACTAACAGTTTCTCTTTCCTTCCCAGTGTGATTTAGTTATTTGTTTTTTTTCTTTTACTCATTAAAAGGGTCATTCCCTGACTACTTCTTAAAGAAACCTACTCACTCAATGGATGATACCTTCCTCTAAGTGAGTACATGAAAAGTCTCCCATTGTATCCTGGGCCATCTCCAGTCATCCTGATGAATATCCTGTCACTGGATCCAGATGGCTCAGAAGGATAAAGTGAGGCTGGTGACCTTGCACAGACCTCCCTCACTCAAAACAAAGTCAAGTGCAAGTCATGTCATCATTTGTCTGATGGCATGGTCTTCTTCTGCAAGGGAGGACAAACACAACAATCCCTAATCAAACTTCCCTTAATGGGCAAGCCAATGGGTGGGGAAGATCTTTAATCATATTAACAATACAAATACATATACTATTTCTATTTAAAGAAACTCTTTTTCCTATACTTTGCTCCTAGTAAAGATTCTTGGTTGATAAAGGCAAGACTCAGTCAGAGACATTTGATTATACTAAAACAAAAACAGCAAATGATCCCACTTTGCTTGCCATCACATCTTGGGAGTTACAAATTTCATCTTTCCATGGAGGAATGTCAACAGCTTAATTTTAATAATTATGATTTCTCTTTCCTGTTTCCCTTTTCATGCTTTGCTTGAGTCTTCTATTTGAAAGTCAAATTTTCTATTTAGTACCCATCATTTTTCAAGAAAGGATGAAATTCCTCCATCTCATTGTATATCCATTTTTCTTCCTCATGGATTATACTCATCTTTACAGGATAGATGATTCTTGGTTGTAATCTCAGGTCCTTTGCCCTCCAGAATATTATATCCCAAACCCTCTGATCCATTAATGTAGAAGCTGCTAAATCTTGTGTTATTCTGATTGTGTTTCCACAATAATTAAAGTGTTTCTTTCTCACTGCTTGAAATATTTTCTTCTTGACCTGTGAACTCTGAAATTTGGCTAAAATATTCCAGGGGATTTTCATTTTGGGATTTCTTTCAGGAGGTGATTGGTGGATTCTTTCAATTTTTATTTTACCTTCTGGTTCTAGAATATCAGAACAGTTTTCTTTGATAGTTTCTTGGAAGATGATGTCTAGGATATTTTTGGATCATGGTTTTCATGTAGTCCAATAATTTTTAAGCTATCTCTCATGGACCTATTTTCCATGACAGCTATTTTTCCAATCAGAAATTTTATACTGTCTTCTATTTTTTTTTCATTCTTTTCTCTTTGTTTTATTGCTTCTCAAAAAGTCATTAGCTTCTATTGGCTTCATTCTAACTTTCAAGGAATTATTTCCTTCATTGATCTTTAGGACCTCCTTTTCCATTTGGCCAATTCTGATTTTTTTAAGTCATTCTTCTCTTCACTGGCTTTTTGGAGTTCTTTTGCCATTTGTTCTAGTCTATTTTTAAGGTGTTATTTTCTTCAATATTTTTGGGGGCTCATTTACCAAGTTGTTGACTCATTTTTTCATAATTTTCTTCCAGTACCCTCTTTTCTTTTCCAGATTTTTCCTCTGCTACTCTTACTTGATTTTCAAGTACTTGATTTTTTTTTGAGTTCTTCAATGGACTGAGACCAATTCATATTTTTCTTAGAGGCTCTGGATATAGGATCATTGACTTTGCAGTTTTCTTTTGTGTATGTGTTCTGATCTTCCCTATCACCATAGCAACTTTCTATAGTCAGTTTTTTTTTTTTCCCATTGTTGGCTCATTTTCCCAGTACATTACTTGACTTTTTAACTCTTTGTTAAGGTAGGTCTCTACTTCCAGTGTTGATGGTGTACTGTCCAAAGCTTCAGGGGTGTTGTACAGTTATTTCAGAGATACTTCTAGGGACCTGTAAGTTTTTAGTTCTTCCAAGATGGTATGGTTTAAGGAGAAGTGTTTACTCTTCTCTTGGCCTGAGCTCTGATCAAGGAGTGACCACAAGCACTCTTTTCTGCCCTGAAACTTTGAGAAGGGTCCCCTTTCCACTGCTGCTGCAAGCTCTGCTATCCTAGTGCTCCTTCTTCCCAGGACTGCCTCCTGTAACTGTGACCCAAATCCAAATATGGGCAAAGCAACAGAGTCCTGCCTCAGTGCTATCAAAGAGAAACCTATAATCTCCTGACAAGCTGTGCAATTCCTTTACCATCTGTGGACTGACATCTCCAGTAGGAACTAGATGATGGATGATGGATGATGGACAATGGAGGATGATAATGATGATGATGATTCAGTCACTCAAAAGACCTACTCTTGTTTTGCTGGGGCCAAGGGTATGATGGTGAGGCCTGCATTGGACTGTGCTCCTCTCTCAATTTGGTACAACCAACATTTTCTGTCAACCTTCCAGGTTGTCTTGGGCTGGAAATTTGTTTCACTCTGTCTTTTTGTGGGATCTGCTGCTCTAGAATTTTTTTAGAGTCATTTTAAATGTATTTGGAGGGATTTGTGGGAGAGCTCAGGTGAGTCTCTGCCTGTACTCAAGCCATTTTTACTCGACCTCAGTTCTGACCTTCAAAGAGCACAGTCATCCTTTTCTGTGCTTCCTAAGTATCATAACCTGTAAAATCCACTCGTCCCACATATTATACTCATCTCTTTGCACTGAATGAGCTTTTTTTTTGTTTTTTTTTCTAAGTACACTCAGTTTATCACATCATGTATCACACAGTAGAGAGTTACAAAAAGCTGAAAAAACCCTAGGCACAATGAACAAATAAAATGGGTTTCACTGTTTCAATTACCTAGGTACTGTAGAATTTTTAGACCCAAAAGTGAACTTAGAGATCTTTTAGACCACCTACTTCATTCTACAAGTGAGGAAAGGGAGACCTAGAATGTTGAATGCCTTGTCCATGGTCACTAATGAGCAGCAAAGTTGAGACTACACCAAGGTCTCTTGATTGTCTATTCAGGGACCATTATATGCTATTTGCATTAGAGTTTACAATATTTGAAAAGTCTCTTTGCCAACATTATGGCATAACGAATGCTCACCTAAAAGATCCTTTTCTTTGTTCCCATCACAAAAGGTATTCAGATTTGGTTTCTTTGCCTTCTGGCACAGTTGGTTTGGAAAACAGAAGACTGACCTCTGAAACTCTCTACTTGACAACCAACTTTCTTGAACAGAAACTAGTACATTTAATGTGTACTTGGGAGAGCAGGAGCATTTGCTCCCTCTTCCCTCCATCATGGTTGAAATAGCTGCAGAATAGAAAAAGTAGATAACTAATAATGAGATATGAATGTTTTAATAATGTGTTAGTATCTACTAATCTCTTTATGAAGTATGAACCAGTTTCTTTGAGTGAATAAGAAGGGCCAATATTATTGACTTGGGTGAAATAGCTTACACCCCTGGATGCTTTAAAAAGCTAAACTCTGGAGAGATGAAATATGGTTTAGTAGTTTAGGCGAGGGTATGTCAGGAGCTGTCTTTTGAGGAAACCCCCTCATTGGAGAAGTAGGAAATATCTCTCCTCTTTTCTCCAATGTCCCTGCTGACTATGTCTTCTTGCCCAGAAGGAGACACCACAGCCATCAGCTGGAGTCATTTTGAGAGATATTGAGCCATAATTCAGAAAACAGGGACACACACAAACTCCAGATAGATAATGAGAGAAAGCATTCTCTCTCATTAGAGAGAGAGACAGCCACTTTCAGAAACAGTACTATGGTAGCAGAAAAGAGTTAATTGATAACTATGGATCAAAGATGCTGCCTTCTCTGGCAATCAAGAATCAAGATATGGAAATCAACAAATGCTGAGGGCTCAGTTGAACAACCTACCCACCAGAGTCACTGTGTCCAGGAGTGAGTTTTGTGAGGATCCCTTTAAGAAAGGCAGCATTTCTAGCCCTTCAGGATCTGAGTTTTGAAAGCCCTGGCCACATTCATGCCTCACTACCATTGCTTTCTAGGTCTGTGCTCACTCTTCTGGTTGACAAGATCTGCTTTAGTCGGAGACTATGCTCCATATTTATGGGGAGATGGTTGTGAATACCATCTTTCTGGTGATGCCATCTTGGTATGCTTTTGCTGGGAGCTAATTCTAACTGTTGGGAGATTGTGAATTGGAATGAAGTGGAAGTGCACCCATGGGAGATTGTGGAAGAGTGTACCCACAGGGTACTCCTTAAACTGGAAAGTAGCATGTGTTTTCTGAGGACCCAATTCCCAAAAGTGAATGCAGAGTTAAGGAGGGAGCTCAGAAGAAATAAAACACATGTAATCAACACTGAACTACAACTTTCATTCTTACAGCAATACTAACATTTTAGGGTATATTGAGATTGGGATCATAAATTCCAAAGATTTATATACAAATATAAAAATCAGAACTAAAACTATAGCTATCCACAGATAATTCATAGGATTTAAAACTGAAAGAACCCTTAGAGATCAAAAAATCCAACAGTTCTCAATATTTTTGCCCTCAAAACCCCCTCACACTCTTAAAAATTATTGATCATCCAAAGAGCTTTTATTTATATGGGATATATCTATCAATATTTACCATGTTAGAAACTAAAGAATCTTCATTTTATTAGGAAAATAGTTTTTACCTCATGAACTCTGAGAGAAATGATTATTAAATGACAAATTATTGGAGAGATCCCTGATCTTTCCACAAAATTTATCCCACCTAGACTATCTTATATAGATGGAATTGTTGTCCCATCAACTAGAAAATCTTGCAAAGAATTTAATCTAAGGTAAATTCTGGATCATTGTGGGGTCAGGTTTGGGCTGAGGGGTAGATCTTTTGTCCAGATTGCCCAAGGCTGAGAGTGATTTGAAAGTAAATGGCAAAAATCAAAGTTATATCCCCCAAATTCTCATTAGAATAAGTCCACCTCTCATTTTAATATTCATTCTTCTCATTATTCACCAATCAGAGTTGTTTGCCACCCTCAGGAATACCCATTCTTCCAAAGACTATTAAGTGTTGAGTAGATTCCATGAGTGGCATTCAAGAGTGCCACTGATCCCTTTTATTAATTATTGCTAGCATTAAATAAAATGATTAATGACCTAGAAACCATGTCTCTCAGACATTTTATATGTCACAACTCCCTAAAGGAGTCCAGGACTCCAGGAAACCACACTTTGAGAACCTCCAATATAATCCAACTCCCTCCCCACGAGAGAAAACTGAGAAGTGATTTGTTGAAGTCACTGAGGAAACAATACCTAGTCCTAAGATTTTTAACCCACTTCCTCTGGCTACAAATCAAGTATGTTTACTCTTTTCTCTAGACATGATTTATTTAGTCGCATGGCAAAGAAAGACTAGTGATTGACTATGTGGTAAGTGTTCAAAAACAGTGTACCTCCATGCAGATAATAATTGAAATGACTGTGCCATCCCAATAATCATAGATGTTAGAGTTGGAAGGGAACTTAGAGACTATTAGTTTCAACTTCCTCCTTTTTTAGACAAGAAAATCTAGACCTAAGAAGATGGAGTAGGTGGTCTAATGAGCTCATTAGTGACATAGCCAAGATTGAGTACCAAGTTCTTTCTTTCTCCTTCTATTACATTATCATGTTCTCTTGCCAGAGTCCCCAGTAGTAGGAATTAGAGAAAGGTTCAAAACATAAAGGTATTCCTCACATGAAACTTGGATCAATTGGCATTCTAGTACACATAGCTCACTGCCAACCAACCTTGGATTGTAAGTTCTTTGAAGGCAAGAATTATTTCTTCTTTGTCTTTACATGTACCCAGAGCCCAGATGGTATACAAATAGGCAACTGATAAATGATTCATGAATGTATGACTGAATGACATAAAATGAATAAAATGTCCACTTGACTTTTTCATTAAACCTCCTTACCACTATTCCTTTAGTTTTACAAACTGAATAACTGTGCTCTAGCTGTTTCCCTGGTAAGACAGATAACACTGATCCTTACATACAGTTTGCCAATTGATACAGAATAAATATAAAGAATAAGTTGATCATAAAGGCCAAGGGTTCACGGTACTTCAGTACAGTGAATTTGGTATGTCAGAAACATACTTGACACTAAAAGGTATCAAGGAAAATTTATTACAGCACAGTTGAGAGGAATTGAATGCTTTGGCCAAAGTGAACCCCACCCCTCTTTTCAGGAGGAGGGAGTGCCTGATACAGAAGTGAGGGCATTATTATAATGTTAATTCAGGACAGATTCTCCCATCAGAGGACCAATTGATCCATTCTCCTTCAGGTCACAAACTCTTTGACAAGACCACTATACAGTGCTCCTTGGTGTGCTCCTCATTCCCAAGCATGTTTCAACATAGGACTCAAGAACAGAAAATGGAGAGATAATTTTATGGGGGTGTGTGTCTGTTTATATATAAATTTCTGATCTTTTAACCTAACCATGCTAGGTCACAACTCTGATTAACTGTCACCACTCAAAGTTGGGAGTTTTTACCCTGTGGAAACATAACTCTTTTGTTTCTCACAGTGAAAGTGATAAATTCTCTTTTTGTTGGAGTGGGAGAAGTTTCATCAAGGAAATATTGTTTCTGGAACTGTTGGAATAAAAAAAATATTTAAGAGTCATTAAAGTTTTGTGGGGCAGGGAGCTATTCTAAATCAGGAGTCTTTAAGCTAAATATATATATTTGGATAAAAAAATTATGTTTAAAAAAATTTTCACCATCAACTGTAATGTAGCATTCACTTTAATTATACAACATATTCAGGGGGTCCATATATTTCACTAGATAAAACAGAACAGGATAGAAAAATTGCATAGAACCCCTGCCAAAAAGAAAAAAACAAATGTTGTACTTGAAGTGAAATCTCAAATACAGTAAGTAGTAAGACACTGGCCGAAATGGGGGGAGAGGGAAGAAGAATTAAGCACGTAGCCTATCAGAGGGATGGGCAGGAAATAGTCTCCAGGACAATATAAGCTATTTTTTTCTTCAAGAAAGAGACTGTCATTTTTCATCTTCACATACCCAGTACTTAACACATAATAGGCACTTAAGGACTCTTGGTTGTGTAGCACTTGTGTCTCCCAGGTACTCTTTGGTCTCAAGGCACTCTTTGCCTCTCTTATCTACAAGAAAAGCATGGCTCATTAATCTCTACCCATGCCTTTTTTTCCCTTCTTTTTTAAGCAAAAGTAAGAGTTGTCTTTGACATTTTTCTTTTATTTTACATTACCTGCATTTCCAAATACAGAATATGCCTCCCTCAAGGTCTACCAGGTGAGGACACATTGAGTTTAAAGCAAAGTCATTTAATGAAAAAGCGTAACCATAGTAGCAATGGAACATTTTCCTCATATGCTCCAGGGATACTCTCCCACAAATACATATACTATCAATGGAAAGAGTTGACACCCTTAGGCAATGCACATAACGTGGCACACACACACCGGTTTTGACCCAGGATCCTAGGGCATAAGCATAGAGTACACATGACGTAAACATCACATGTAGTCTAATGCAGGTGTGGGAAGAAGTGGGGACAGGCACATAGAGGCTGGGGAACTTACAAGAAGGTGACAATTCAGCATTCTGCTGTAGCAGTACAGGTGCAGTCTTCTAATGATTCACCGTTGGTTCCTGTAATGTTCCTCCCTGCTAAACTCCTCACGTGCTGTAAAGTTTCTGCTGACCTCGTGGGTGTGGCACGTGGTATCTGTTGAGCATTTCTCCCTTCCCGTCTTCTGTGGCCAATGCTCCACGGTGTCTGCAGGAAGAGGCTTCTTTGGGCACGAGGTTGGGCAGCTATTCTGTCTCTGTAGTTTCTGTCTTCTGCTGGAGTCGTCTTCTGAGGAGTCGCTAAGTTAAAGAGGGGGCTCTGCATATAATCCAAAGGCTTTTAAGCTACAGATCTTTTAGAGACACAGGTCTGTCATGCAGTCATCAAACCACAGAAAAACTGCCCTATCAAAAGAGTCTGTCAGCCATCAGCCTTTTGCTTGTTTCTTTTTTAAAAGCAGAGTCCTCATAACAGGGACCACTCACAGAATAGCCAATTAAGTAGTGGCCATAGACTTCATGTCTACATTCTGAATCTAAATTTCTTGTGTACCCTGTTGTCCTGAGGTTGAAATGAATTGAATTAAAATCAATCACAAAAATGTGATAGTCTGGGTTGAGGATCTCAAGAACAGTATTGGTAGGAGTATTAAGATATCACTCTAGCCAGGGAACTCAGATTAAAAAAAGGTTGAAATAATAAGACAAAATATGACCAAGACCTGAAGCAAAGCTGTGGATGTCAGATGAAAGGGAAGAGCATCTGAGTGCTGGTGTGAGGGTGTGTTTGGGAGTAGGGAAAGGAGCTGGTATCTCCACATTATACAATACTGTTTATTTTTATTTTTTATATTTTATTAAATATTTGCCTCTTTTCCTTGGGAATATCAATAAACTTAATTTTGTCTCCTGTTTCTCCAGAATAAGATTTCTTACTTATTTATTTTAAGGATGTGCATCTCACAATGATGCTACAGGATTCTTACAGAAATGAACCTAGGATCGTCTGTTTTCCTTAAGTCTCTCCGATCAAACCAGCTCAATACTGATTGTTCTTGCAGTGTTGTCTCTAGAATGTGTTGCTGTCAGCGTGGGTCTCCTGCTTCAAGAACAGTTAGCAGCTGGCTAAGCATTCACCTTTTTCCTCCTTTCCCTTAATTGCAAAAACCTTCTCTGTCTCAAACACTTGATTCCAAAGGAAGGAAGCTAATTGATTTTCCCTTCGCCAACATTAACAAGACCCACCTTTGCTTTGCTGTTTAAATCTTTTGCATTTCTGACTTGAACACTCACTCTGTCATGAATTTTAGCAATTAATATGCTTATGTTATTGTTAGTCATATAGTTGCAAACCTATAATTAACACTTTGGTACATAATTAATATTAACATTTCATCCATGTCTTACAGCTGACACATTTCTGATTAAATGAACTAACTGAATAATTACATCTTACTGTCTGAATAATTAAAATGCTTGTTTTTTTTTCCTTGCTGACTTTGATTGGGGGGATGAAGAGGTTCATGGAGAGCAAGACAAAAATAAATCATCTTCTTTGGTGATTCTGACAATATCTTGAAAGTAAGGATCCTGAAAATTTTCCTGAGGGATAGGTCTGACATATCTACTCTAAGGTAACTAGAATAGAAGAGGACTTTCTTTTAAAATGGTATATAACTATGTTTCTGTGTATATGTAGCTATTTAATAGGTGTTGGATAAATAATTTCTCTTTATTACTGTAATAAGAAATATACTATTCAGTTTTCCTGGTAGTATAGTTTCACATACACAAACAAACAGACAAACAAGGATTTGTATCTTGATTTGTTTTCATATTACATCCCTCACAAATAGACATAGTAATTCTATATAGAGAAATCCCAGAGCACATCCAAATTCTTAATGCAACTTTGTATCAGAGGACTTAATTATTTGGCTTTTATAATATTTTTATCTTTTGAAATCATAAATATGTTCATAATCGTACCTTTTAGAAGGGTAGCAAAAACTTTTTTTAAGGGGGTGTATATATTCTAGAACACGGATCAGCAAATTATTGCCCCCAAATCTGGCCTAAAGTACATTTTAGGGGGGGCTACTCACTAAGAGTAGTTTTTATATTTGTAAATAAATTATTTTATTCAAAAATTTTAAAAAAAGACACCGTTAGCTCCCTGGCCTTACAAAAACAGTAAACTACCCAATTTGGCAGTTTTTATTGAATGCTGACTCCTAACCAAGAAGAATATAATTATGCTGCTTCAATCCTTGGGAACATTTCAGAGACTCCTAAATGAAATGTATAACCACTCAAAAATTCAGCCTAACAAACTACTTAGGAAGAAGCAAGCAGATAAGGAATGTCTGTTGTCTGAATAGAAATAGTTCCATAGATCTGGTCCATGAGTTCATATATCCTGGAAAGACACTACAAATGGACAATGAACTAAGCCTAGAACTGAACAAGAGAAAAACTACCTTTCTGGCAATAATCTTTCCATGATGCTATATGGTGACATTTCATGTAATTTTAGTTTCTAAAGAATTAAACTTGAAGGTTATCTGAGAAGCAGAGAAGAAGCATTATGGGGGCATGAGTAGACTGCAACACTTGACCAATGGAGAATTTTGTAAGAGAAGCAGTATCATTACCATCACAGACCCCCTTCTATGAAGCAATTATGGGAAGATGTGTATAAGAGTCCCACAAGATAAAAAGGAATGTGATGTTGCAATCTACAACGTTGAAAGATCCTAGGGTCATAGATTTAGAGTGGTGGTGGGGGTGGTGATAGGAATTCATTTAGTCTAATCTTTGATACAACTCATATTGAAAAAAATATTCATTAAAATATCAAAAAAGGGATGCATGGGTAGAAAGTATTTCCTAGGATCATATTATTTTAGAATTGGAAAGAACTTTATGGGTAACCAACTTGAAGCACGATTTTCCTATTTTTCTTTTGCCCTTTCAAAATGATTGGTAATAAAGAACATGGACCAGTAGCTATTTTACAACATCTGATAGGTATGACAAATCCATTAACATTTTTACTCTCAAAGATTAGGTTTCAGCATTCTCTACTATTTCTTTATAACCTACCACATTTTTTCATACCTAAGTAAAAAACAAACCAAAAACACTGAAACCTTCCTCAAGAGATTCTACCATTCCTCATTATTCCCTGAAGAAATGAGGTGAACAAGTCCCTTAATATGTTACTTTAAAAAGCAGTTCTAATTTAGACATTATTGATCCAATTTGGTCTCAACATCTTAGTGCCTATAAGTAAGAGGGAAATTTTATAACTGTCTCGAGAGTTTATTTTTAGTATAAACAGCAAACACCAGATTTTTGGCAATCAGCTTGATGAGATTTCAGTGAGACTGTCTTCCTATACCAGTGAAAGAAAAGACTATTGAAGCATCTGACTTTAACATCATGGCATAATCAGGGAAAATTGCCCAACTGAGACATCCCATCCTTCCATTAAGTGACTAAACCAAGTACAATTGAATGCATTTTCATGTAGGAGGGAATTTTATGTTTATACTATAAAAGCAGATTCAATTATAAAATGTGAATATTTATGGTTTTAATATGAAACCCAGACACAAAGCAAAGACGATGCCATCTGTAATGTATCTTTATTCCCACACATAAAGGGACAGAGCAATCCTTCATTGTTCTCAGCTCCTAAAAGGAATCATATAATGGCATAAACAATTTATCATCAAGTGTAAAGAGAACCGCACACAACAACCATCAATGTTTTCTAGATAAATGAGAGTGATAGTACAAAGGAGCAGTGTTCAATATTTTTAAGTTGTCATCTAATCAATTTACCTTTATTACTGGTATAAGGCGCCTACAATGCTATTTTCCTAGAAGTAAAAAGCAGTTTTAGTCAATGAATGGTTTGTTTCCATGTCATATCTTTCCCAGATGGACCAAATGACTGGCATCTTGGGCACATATAAGGGTGGAGTCTCAGGAAAGATAAACCAAAAGATGGATGAAAAGAATATATTTCTGCTTGTGTAGTGTAGTTGAGAGCTGACAACAAAATATGCAACCAGAAATATACTATTGTCATAAGGAGATGTAGGCAAAGGCTTTGAAGAAGCACTGAATTTCCTGTCCAAGGATATCAAATTGAACTTTGAAGAACTACCTAAAGACTGCAAAGGAAATGCTTCAAATGAATTATCTTTAAATCTTTTCACTTGAATCAGAGCCAGAATGGAAAATTCTACCCACACACGCACTGTAGCCAGTTTTCACTGCCTCTTGACTGTGCTTCTTTGCCTTTCCAGTTTCAGAAAGAGGGAATATTGAAAGGGAAATTAAAAAAGGGAAAAGTCAAAATGGAATTTCTTTTCTTAACTTTCTAACTTCCTGAACTTCCTAACTTCCCCTTTTCTCAACACCTGAGCAGCCTTAGGAGTTACCCTCAACTTTGCAGTATCATTGATTTGCCCACATCCAATTAGTTGACAATATTATGGATTTTGTGCCCCTACTATATCTCAGAATCCATCTCTCTGCTTAGATGGATACTTAACCTAATGCTTTCAACACCTCTCTTTATAATGTTCAGTACGGAGCGTATAGGAGAAGTGTATAGAAATATGATGGAAGGTGTACAGCAATAGGCATCTCTTGATTCTCACTATTATCTCAATGATAAAAGAAGAGTTGAACTTATACATGTGGAGTTGAATTTACACAGAGAATTATGAAGAAATTCATAAACTCATTGGGGTGCATGTAAGACACATTTTTCAAGTTTAACATACTGTGCTGAGGAGGTAGGGTAAGGGGTAGGTGGCACTGCTAGAGATCATAGGTGTCTGCGAGTATAATTCATCTTTTCCCCACACCCACCATTATTAGGCTTCAGGTGAAGCCCATTGAGAGAAGCTTGATTAGGGGAGACTTGTTTTGTTGGAAGGCTCACATTTTTTTGTTAATTTCTAATGAGACACCGGGTCACCAGGGTAATGATGCCCTCTGACTCTGAAAAGTTTATACATACTCTGAGATGAGATTTTTCTTTAGGGGCTTGGAAGAAGGTTCATGTGTCAGGTGAGATGCTGGGTAGCCTTTAAGGACCTTCCTGGCTTTGAAAACCCAAATGTTGGTGCTCCTCTTTCTGGTAACTATCTATATGTATATGTATATATGGATATGTGTGTGTGTATATGTATATATATATATATATATGTATATATATATACATATATATGTATATATATATACATATATATATATATATATATAAAATAATCAAACAGGTGGATCTGTGTGTTGATCTGTGGTGTGTGTATTGCTTATGGTCAGATAGTTAGAAGCCCTGTCAGTTGGTCTTTATTTTTCTGCTTGTTTTTTCTCTGATGGTGAACATAATTAAAATAGATGTTAACCCCTCAAAAGTTGCTTTCCTTTTAGAAAAGCAGACCTAAGAACTGGTGCTAGCAGGTCATCCTGTGTACACAGGAGTCCTGGCTGTTACAGGTAGCTTAAATGATGCTTAGCTGGGGTCCTACTGGTGGTGTCTGGCAGGTGCTGAGGCCTGATGGGATGTTTCTGCATTTCTCTGGGGCTATACTGAAGCACATGGAAGTTTGGCCTCTGAAAAATTCCTCCTCTAAATACTTTTGTCAAAAAAGTGAAAAGGAATAAATCAAGAAACTGAGTACATAACTGACAATGTTAGTAAAGCAGAAAATAAAATATGTTATTAAACACAAAGAGCAAAATTCTTAAAGAAGTGATTGGCCAAATAGAAAACAATAAATAAAACTATGAGCTGTTATCTCAGAAAGACCAATAAATAGGGAAAAAAATATAAACTAACTTGATTTTTTAAATGAAAGAAAGCCTGTATCACAAAGAAAGGGGTAAAGAACACAGTCAGACAAACGCATACACACACCCACTCACACATTTATACATACATACATATACATAAACACACTATATCTATCTTTTTGTTTATGTACACATGCAAATAGTAGTAGCAAAACCCTAGAAACTGATATGGTATCCATTACTGGAGAATGACTAAACAAATTAAAATAAATGAATATAATGGAATAAGTTTGTACCATAAGAAATAACAAATTAGATGATTTAAGAGAAATCTGGGAAGACCCATATGAACTGATGCAGAATGAAATGAGAAAAAGTAGTATAACATTTTTTTACCATAAAAACAGCATTATAGTTTTTTTATAAAAAAGGCTTTGAAAGACCTTAAAACTTTGATCAAAACAATTAAAAACCTTAATTACAGAAGACCAAAAGTAAAACATATTACCGCAGCTCAACAGAGAGATAATTGACACAAGAAGCAAAATAAAACATATTTTTGGACATAGGTACTGCAGGAACTTGCTTTGCTTGACTATGCTTATTTATGAAGACTGTTACTTTCTTTTTCTCTTTTCCTCTTTCAGTTGGGGAAGGAAGGTGGATGATAGAGAAAGCAAATACATTAGTTGAAAAATAGAACTGGGAGCAATTGATGGAATTGGCAGAGGCAGATTTTAACTTAGTATAAGGAAATCCCTTTGAACAAATAGACCTGCAATAAAGAAAAAAAAATTGACACTAGTGGATTCCATATTTTTGGAGCAGTAGCTGGGGACCGTTTTATTGGGTTTGTTTCAGAAAGGACTCCTATTTATGCACGAGTTGGACCAGATAACCTGTCAGTGCTGTTATTATGACACATGATTACCTCATGGCTATCCAGGTTGGGTAGAAAATATCAAGACAGGGTACCTGAATTCTTATCTCAGCTTTGCTGTTAAACTATGTGATGCTGGACAAGTTAGTTCATTTCTCTATGATACTCTTTCCTCATCTGTTAAATCATCATTAAGATCTTTGCCTCTAAACAATCATGATGTTTGTGTGAAGTGAAAGCTTGAGCCCCAAACAAATTGTTCATGTGGCAGAATGCTATACTCCAAATCATGGTCAATCATTTTGCAGATCCATTCTATTACTCAAAATGAGAACACTTTAGGATAGAAATTCATTCCTGCTATTAGCAAAGTAACTCAAAATTCAGAGTCTAGTGAATAAGAAAGAGTTGCACTATCTGTAAATAAAAGAAAAAATATTTTCATCATTTTATTAAGGGTTCCCAAAACATAGAATAGCCAGCTAAGTGTTGCCGCGAATAGAGCCTCAGGCCTCGAATAAGAAAGATTCATCTTTCTGAGCTCAATTCTGACCTAAGACACTTACTAACTTCTGACCTAGACACTTACTAGCTTTGTTACCCTGGACAAATCACATCCCTGTTTGCCTTAGTTACCTCTCCTATACAATGAACTTCAGAAAGAAGTGACAAATCTCTCCAGTACCTTTGCCAAGAAAACTCAGAATGGGGTCATGAAGAATGAGAAATGGCTGAAAAACAGCTCACCAACAGGAAAACAAAGCATTCCTTCTTTGATACTAGTTTATCAGGAAATGGTGACCTTTCCAATATTCAATCATTCCTTTATCAGAAAGCTGTATCTTAGTAATAGCCTCACTTATATATCCTGAGTCTGTCCAGTTAATATATCATATGTAGGCATCAAAATGATTCCCCTCATCCTCCAATAGAATACAAGTCCCTCGAAGTCAGAAATGCTGTTCTGTTTTGATTTTGATTTTTCTTTTTCACATAGTTCCAGTGCCTCACAGGCAGCATGATATAAAAGCTAGACACCTGGACTCAGAGTCTAGAATACATGTATTCAAGTCTTTCCTCTTACACATAGATGACCCTGGATAAATTATTTAACCTCTTAGAATTGCAGATTACTTTCTAAAATTGGAAAATACAGCGGAGTTGGCTATCTTCATTGATATAGGTTAATTCCTTTCTGGGATCCCTTGAGTAATGAAATCACGGTTCTGGACAAAAACAAACAATCACAAAATAAGAACTACCAGTGCCTGACATGATTCCTTGTATACAGTAGAGGTTAGATTGAATTGAAAGTTATCCCAATTGTACCAATTTGAAAATTATATCAAATATATATCGGTCTGATAGCTTTGAGAGATCTTCTCAAGAGTCAGTTGTTTTCATTATTTCCATCAATGTCCAAAATCACTGAAACAGTCTAACCAAAGTTATGTTCTACAAATCTACGTAATAATTTTTAGGTCAAAAGAAATACGTAATAGTGAAGAGAGAGGAAGATTTTTTTTCAGAAGTATTTGTGGAAGTGGAATTGTTTCATGAGGTCCACATTAACTAGTTGAAATCTCCTCACAACCTGTATTATGGAGCTATAAAATTTTATCTGCCTGAATGCCAATGTAGATGTGCAGACTCTGTCTTTACTATACATGAGCTATAAAGAGCCTGAATCATAATTACAGAATTTAGGAGGCACAGAACAACATTACTGCCACTGATTTACCACATAAGCCTCAACAAGTCTCAATTTTTAGTGCCATAACTATTGCACAAAAGTTGCAGAGTGATGGAAGGAAAAAGAAATGAAGATTTTATATATGTAAATTGCTAGCACAATATGGAAGCAACCCAAAATAACACAGAAGCTTGTGCTTATTTTCCACAAGGAAGATTCAGAGGTCCAAGTATTTTCTGTTTATGTCAGGCATGAGTGGAGCATACATGTAGGTCTAGGTCAACTAGTCATTGTTTCTATCAATATCATGAAAATGAGACAAAAAGTAGCACATTAGAAGGGTTTCATAACATTTGTACTAAGTTCATTGCAAAACAGGCAAATGTTCTTAAATGCATACGTTTCTTATCAACATGTTATGTAGTAGTTAATAAATAACTATCTATAACTAATTCTGCCTGGAATCTATATATAGTGAGTCTAGTTGATGAATGTATGTTGTAAGTAAGTCAACTTAATTATGAGCTCCTTGAGGTGAGGGTCACTTTTGGGGTTGAATTCATGTAACAGTCTCTACAGAAAGCTCTTTCCTGATGACTTTGGCTGTTTGAGGTTTTACCCTCCATATACATACACAAACATACATACACACACGTACAAACATACATGCATATGTATTTATACATATATGCACACATACATATGTGTATATATGTATAGAAAGAGAAAATGGGGAGAGAGAGATGTTATATTATCTCCTTTATCCCTCCCCATGCTACAGAGAATATAACTTCTTGAATAGAGAGACTTTACTATTGTCTTTGGATTCTACCACCTAACAGCGGTAGCTGACACATAGTAGGCCTTTTATGAATTCACTTTAGATTGGACTGAATTGCATCTCTCCCATTGTACCCAATAAAACATTAGGCATATTACTTAAAACTCACAATTATTTGCTTATTGCTTACTAATGAGGCAAGGTTGCACTTTTAATCCTGCATGGGCTAGGTAGCTTCAGTCTGTTTTATGACCCCAAACTGTACTCTGATCTTTCAAATGTTTGTCATTAGTCATAAAATAATAAGACGGATACATGTGGCTAGAGTCAGCACAAATCTAACCCTATTGGAAGAAGGCTTCAATCTCTGTCCCTACTAACAAGAAAACAGACATATTACAATAAAATCTCTCATTTCTCCTATTCAATACCTAATAACTCTTCTTCCCTGAGGGAAAATTGGTCTGTCTCCTAAAGGCTGATCACTCCTCTGTGCCCTCAGTATCCTCAAGAACTTGCCCCACATCTCTCTTTCTCTCTGTCTCTGTATGTCTGTCTTTCTCTCTGTCTTCTTTTCTCCCAACTCCCATAAATTCTCACATCTCCTATCCTTGAAGAAAGCAAACCAAAAAAATAGAAACACCCCTCCACTTTACCCCTATAATAACTTGTCATTGTCCCTTAACTTTCCCACCTTAAACTTCTCAAAAGAATCATTTACGTTTTCTGTCTCCATATTCTCAATACTCATTTCTTAGTCTCTTCCTAGGTAATTTCTAATGCTGTTATTTTGCTGAAATTGTCCTCGTCAATGTCACCAGTGTCTTAATTGTAAAATATTACAGCCTTTTTTTCTGTCCTCATCTTCCCAGACCTCACGGCGACTTTTGGCATTGCTAACTGACTAGATACTTTCTCATCCCTTTGTTTCTTTCTCTGGGTTTTTCTCTTGCATCTCAAGCTCTTTTGCTGCATTATCTGCTGACTCTTCTATGGCAGCTGGGTAGCTCAGTAGATAGAGTGCTAAGCCCAGAGTCAGGAAGACCTGCATTCAGATTCAAACACTTATTAGCTATGTGACCCTGGAAAAGACACTTAACCTCTGACTACCTCAGTTGTAAAATGGAGATGATAATAATAGTACCTACCTCCCAGAGGTGTTGTGAGGACCAAGTGAGATAATATGTGTAAGTAGCTTAGGAGAGCATCTCTTCCCTCAATCTCCTGTACCCCAAGGTTCTGTTCTAGGTCATATTTTCTTCTCCTGCAATGTGTTGACTTTATCAACCTCCTTGGGTTCAACTATCAGTACTGTCATATTAGAGGTGTTAGTTGCCCTCTCTGTGTGTGCCTCAGGCATAAATACCTTTTGCATGTGCATCTTTTCATTCGTAAGTCCTAGATACACTCACACACAGATGCTGTGGCCAGCACAGTCCGGTAGGTCTGGGGCGGTTATGGGGCTCACAGAGAGAGGATGAAAATATAGGTGGGATATAGCAGTCTGAACAAGCTGAGTTTATTTTAGACATACTGAGCCAATAAATCAGGGAGTCAGGGTGCTTAAATAGTAAAAAACCATAAGGGTAGCGATTGAGGCATGAAACAGAACAGATATAGCAAGGGAGGCCTCAAGGCCTCTTTATCAAAATGTTATCCTGTATAGCAGGGGCCCTGATTCCTGGAACTTCAACACCCGAATTCAAGGACGTGCACCTGATAACAATATATCACTTAACTTCTCAAGTCGGCTACTCTCCCTTAGAGGAGGGGAACTCTTGATAAGGGGCTCTTTCAAACCCCTCAAGGTTCTCTACACACAGACACACATGCACATACAAATTAACACACACACACACACATATATATATTTGTGTATATATACATACACACATATATGTATATATATATATATATTATTTGTATGTATCCTAACATATGATCCCTAAACATGTTCACTTTTCATTTGAACTCTATTTTTACTGGTGAGAGGAAAATGTTTTGTTGTTATATTATTACTGTTCTGTTTTATTAAATTACTTTTATTTTAATAGATATGTCCTTTGTCTTACAATTATAAATTAACACACTAATGGGATCATTGAGGTATGATCTGAAAAGTATTCTGACCAGTTATCCAATCTATTCCTATGCTTTATCCTCAACCGTATGCCAAATAACTCATGGGTGATCCACTGGTATCTTAAACTCAAAATGTCTAAAAGAGAACTGATTATCTTCTCCCCACCACAAATTATCTTTTCTCCAAATGTTTTTGTTTCTTTTCAATGTTTCAGTATTTTCTTAGTACCTAGTTTTATAACCATGGAATCATTCTCAAATTTTTCCTCTCTTTCATTCTCCATATATACCAGGTTGTCAAATGTTGATTATACCTCTACATTTCTCACATCCATCTCCTTCTCTCCAAAAACATATATATCAGCCTAGTTCAGGCTTTTATCATCTTTTGCCTAGACTATCGTCATAGTATATAGTATAGGCTTAAGACTTTATAAGAGATCTTGGGAAGATTGGAAAGAAATGGCAAACTCTGAAACATCATAGCTTTTTTAGATTTGTCATGGCTTTCACAGACCATCACATGATAATTCTGATGGGTGATGCAGAAAATCATAAGTCATAAGTTTAGAGCTAAAAGGGAGCTTAAAGTCTACTAAATTTGACTTGTTTTTAGATGAGGAAGTAAGACCAGAGAGATAAAATGATCTTCCTAAGGGAGGAGGATGAAAGAGGCAGTGAAGAAAGAAAGACCTGAATCCAGATCCTTGGATTTCAAATTCAGTTCTCTTTCCAGGGTAGCATACTATTTTTGGTACATTATTATTCTATGGTTGCCAAAGCACTTTCAAATAAATTATCCTCATTAGATTGTCTTAATTATATATAGCTTAGACCACTATTAAAATTAGTTTATGTGCCTTGAGCATAGGTCAAGTAAATAGTAAAGGGAGATGACCAAGCCATGAGTTGGACCATAGATAGAAATTTGTCTGTGATGGTCAGCAGTTCCAGTTTTGTTCTGTGAGATACCAGTTCTCTGTAGTAAGGGCTCAGAGTGCCAAAGATTAAATTCCCTTTTAACTAGAAATCAGTGCTAAGTCCTGAAAAGGTTTTACTAATTTTTTAAAAAATTTATTTCCACTTTTAACTTATTCTAACCTAAATGCCCTGCCTCTGACATATAAGAGCTTATAACTGTGGATGTGCCAATTAATAATTTGATGTCCCAGGCTATAAATTCCAGATGAATTTCCCATTTGCTTTAGTGAAGGTGGTTTCCACTTTTGAAGTTCCCCAAAATTGATTGAATTCCTGACTGGGTTATCTCCAGTTGTCCTGGTCTATATCAGAGCACTGGACCCAGAGGGCTCTGGACGAGAAAGTAAGGCTGGTGACTTTGCACAGCCTTCTCTCACTGCAATTCAGTTCACTTAAAAGTCATAGCATCATCTTCCTGATGTCATGATCCTCTTTGAGAATTAAAGACAAGCCACAACCTGTGAGTAGTCCAAGTTGCTCAATAGGACCCAACCGGCCAGTTCTAGTTGGGCAACTCAGATCCTCCTGTCCTGTCCTGTCCTGTCCTATCCTCTCTTCAGAGTATCATGCCTTGTCCTAAGGGTACTTGGCCCAATGGAAGGTAAATTTTGAAGGGTGAAGTCTACCTTGATATATTGGCTAAATTTCTTTCTTAAAGACCACTTCTAAAATCCAATTCACTCCAGCTATCATAGATTGGCCAACGATAGCCCCCTGCTCAAGCACCATTTAATGGTTATTTTGGGGGCCCTGATGGCTCAGAGTGAATGTAAATAGTAATTGTATCTCTTTTGGCCAGTAACAATCTTGAGGGTCTCCTCCTCCCAGTTTTATTTGATTTTTTTTTTTATTAAAGGTGTCAGCCCTTGACTCACTTCTCAAACAGCCCTAATCACTGAATAGATGTTGCCTCTGTCAAAATGAGAAGTTGGAAAGATCTTAGCTTTTAAAGATCAACTTCTCCCGGTATTTCCTGGGCCATCTCCAGTTGTCCTGTTCTATATCTGGCCACTGGATCCATATAGCTCTGGAGGAAGAAGTGAGGCTAGTGACTACAAAGCCCTGCCTCGTTGTAATCCAATTCACTTGCAAGTCATGGTATCATCTTCCTGATGTCATGGTACTCCTTGAGAAAGAAGGACAAAACTACAACTACACACAAATTTCTAGTGCAGACCAAAGCAAAACTAAATAAAATGAAAAGAAAACACCATATGGATTAAAAAAAA
Source organism: Bettongia penicillata ogilbyi (assembly GCA_023548195.1). Lineage (NCBI taxonomy): Eukaryota > Metazoa > Chordata > Mammalia > Diprotodontia > Potoroidae > Bettongia > Bettongia penicillata. The sequence goes on along the minus strand of JAJHZJ010000600.1, from coordinate 6,040,181 downwards.
AAAAACAAAAAACCAGGAGCTCTATCTCTCATTCTAAAGGTTGACTCTCATTACGTTTCTGTATTCTAATGCATTTAACTTTCATTAATATTGATAGTCACCTCCATTCAACACTGAACACTTCCAGAAGTGAAGAAAGTGATGTCCGAACATCAACATTTTTGCAGTAAGCTATTATATGGACTATATTAGTTTGTCCTAGTCCTTTTGACATCAAAAGTTGGTTACTCCCCCTTGGCAAGCATTGACAGCAAGAGGAGGGAGACAATGATGAATTGGTGTCAGATTGCTTTCTAACAGTCTGTCTAATTCCCAGAAAGCATCTTCTTCCAACCTAGCCATGAAAAATGAACATTAATCTCCTATTCTGAAGTTTGCTGTTTGTGTCATCATAATTAGTATGTGTGCATATCCAGAGGGGTATATTGTAATGGAAATCCAATCATGGGGGTGGGGTGGGGGGCTTATTGGATCCTACATTTTTCAGCTCATCATCAGGTAAACTGGAGAATTATCCTACCAAATTATATTCTCAGCAGGGGTGGATTTTAACAGTCTAAAAAACCCTGGGCATAGTGACATCTGTATCTCTGGAAAGGGACCAATTTAAATGCCATCTGGTACCAGAGAGTTGAGTACTTGAAGTCATAATGGAGATATTTTGGCTCTGGCAGTAAATGATCAGGGTTACAGCTATGTGGAGAGTTAAATGTTCCACGCAGAGACCCTGACAGAACTAAGTACAGCTACCCTGGAAAAAGAGGAATTTGGGTAATATCATTTAGCTGGCAAGAGATAGTAGAAGATAAGGGAGAGGTTGGGAATTTCTCCTCTCTGGCTGAGGAAAACTCAGCAAGAGTATTTTTGAACACTGAAGGAAAGTTCATCTTTTTTTTTTAATGTGTCATTGAAAAAAAAATCACTGGACTTGAGCCTTAGTAAAAGGCAGAGAGTAAGGATATTCTTTCCAAGGTGCAGTATACTGTGTCTGTAAGTAACAGCTTGAGAGGAAATTACAGTCATTAGGGTGCAATGGTAAATAGTTTTTATTTCTATTTAATTCAAATTAAATCTGATTCAAAATACATGGGAAACAAGGATGGTTATTGCCAAGAATGCTATTAAAGCTTCTGCTCAGCCTTTCTGCAGACCCTTTATTAGGATGAGACCAATGGTAACATTTCCCTCAGTTGCCCTTCTGCTGAATCATCTCTCTATGCTCCTTCCCTTTTCCACCCTTCAAAACAAACTAATGGGGATGGGCTACAAATTATGGGAGAAAAATTGAGAGTTAAGAAAATATTTAGTAAAACATTTAACTTACCATTTCCAGGACTTTTTTTTTAATTTCCAAAGCAACTCTTTAATATTTTTATAGGACTTAATAAATTGAGGTGCTGTGATTTCCTTCCTTCTCATGCCAAAATGACATTCATATGTGATTTTTGTGACTTGGATATATAAATAAAGCAATTATTAAACATTTACTATGTACCAAGCACTGTGACATGTCTTTGAAAGTAGGGTATTTCTAGGTATAAAAACTGTGCTCCCCAAATTAAAGGATTAGCTATTTACCTTTGCTGGAGGAAATCAGAATAGAAAGTTCTGAACATATATCATGAAAGTCAATGAATGGAATGGTGTTATTTAGAGGTAATTTCAAATCTTTCATTTCTAACTTACTATTGTTTGTAAAGTCATGAGGTTGTAGCAATAGAGTTAAAATGCCACATGGTACTAGACTGTTTCAAACATTTAGTCATCAGTTGTGCAAATCTAATATCAAGATGAAATTTACTCGGGACCTCTTTTTTCACTTTCACCTTCAATTTCAGTGCCTTAGACAATGTCTGACAAATAAATTGCTCCCACAAGCCAGTACTTGCAGGTATCTGTAGCTGGAAGCAGTCCCCAGCATCAGGATAATGAAGCTTCTTTGACTTGAAAACAGCCACCTGCCCCTATCTTCCTGCTGCACGTGTAATGTTGCAAGCACAAGATTGTGGCCCTTTGAAAAGGATAAGTTTAGGCGACTTTTATTTTTGGTATTCCCCTCCCAGCTGTACTTCTGACGTTCTGGACTTCAGTGACCTGCCTCATAGGCAGTGTCCCTCTGGAACTGCCCTCAGTGCCTGGGGCTTCCTCACCCTGGATCATCTTCTCCAACCCTGTGGCCTCATCCTGGAATATCCATTTGCCATGATGACTCCTTTCTCACATTGGTGGGCTCCTCCAGGGCCCTCCATTTTGAGTGCAGGATCAGGACAGCCAACTTCCATTTCCCACTGACTGTGCTTCTAACTTTGCAGACTTCAGGATCATGCTTTCATGTTAGTATTTTCATCCCTCCTTCTCCCCTATCCAACCATTAGTTCTTCAGTTCCCATTTGTATGTTCTCTTCCGTTCTTTGCATATAAGCTCCTTGAAGGCAGGAATAGTCTTTCGTTTTGCTTGTATTTGTAACCTCTGCACTTACTACAGTGCCTAGAACATAGCAAGCGCTTAATAAGTTCGTTGCTTTGCTTTGACAATTTTCTTGATTTTTCTAGATACTGAATTAAATTATACTTATTTTGTGGATTAATGGATAGAATCCTGGGCTTCAAGTCAGAAAAACCTGGGATAAGTTCCCATATCCAACATTTAAAGATCCTTTGTGACCTTGTACAGATCACTCAACCTCATTCAGTCTCAGCTTTCTCATCTGAAAAATGGATACAATAATAATGTTGCCTAGCATGCAAGTCAAATGAAATAATCCATTAATAAATTTTCCAAATCTTAAAATTAATTATTTTATTTTCATTATTATTAAATAACATATGTAAAGTGCAATATAAATGTTCGTTATTATTATTATCCAATAATAAAGACTACCTAAAAATTAAATGTTGTAATATAGAAGGAGTCTATAAAACTATTATTCCTTACACTGATTTGATTTTGTGGAAGAGACCTTATCAGGACTTCATAACATGACTACATCATAAGAGTCTAATTGAGTCTGGTAGTCAATAAAAGGGTTAAGGCAATCCCTTTTTAGAAATATTATAAGGAGGTTCTATTGCATATTCTTGCACTTTAACAGTAGATGCGCATCTTCTCTAAAAGTGGGGTTAGAGTATGTAAGGAGATGTATTATTTTTCATGAGCTTTGAGCTTTATCTTCTTTGACTCAGGAAAACTGAACAGATGTGAGAAAAAAGTATGATTCTGTTTCTCTTAGAGAAAATAGCCAATGGATTTAAGAGTTTTTCTCCTTCACTCTCATGTCTGCTTTTCTAGCTACAATCATCCTTTCTGTGTCATTTTGGGAATAATTTATTTCTTCAGACTATTCATTCTTGACCTCTTTGTTCAGACCACCAACAAAAATGTCAGCTGTAGTGATAGTTTCTCCCTCTACCCTCAACATTGATACCTGGATCTCATGAACTATATAGAGAGCACCAAGTTATTTCCTGATGGCTATCAATCATCCATCACAAGGTAACGATTTCTAGGCATCCTTACTTCCATCAATTCCAGACAGTTGACCTCAGTGTGAAAAATGTGAAGTTCTATGAGAAGCATATGTAATGCTTTCCACAAGGAGAGTAAGTATAGAAGATAGTTATCCTGCTTGTTAAGATTCATTCAATCATTTATTCAACAAGTATTTCCTCACTGCCCACTATTTGGGAGGCATTTTGCTATGTACTAGAGATGATATAAAGACACTGTCCTTGCTTTCAACTATCTTACAATAAAGGAGGGAAGTAGACTCTAAATAAAGGAGTAGGAGACACTATGCAATAAATTACTTTAGAATGGTATGAACCAAGTTCTGTAGGAGTTCATAAGATAGGGAGAGCTCCTCTAGGAGGACTAACAAGAGAAGGTTTGGTGAAAGACATGACAACTCACCTTAATACAGGGCCTTTAAGTTTATAAAGTCTGAACAAATCATTTGAATTACATAATCTAAAGATACTTTTAGGCAGGCAGATATGTGATTCCAAAAGTATAGGGGACTCCCAATATAGAAACTTCAATTCAAATAGAGAAGCCATCTATAGCTTTAGAAAGTTGACTATGATCGGGTGCACAAGACACAGCAGTGAGAGACTATAGTAAGCTAGTGTTTGACAAACCCAAAGACCCCAAATTCTGGGATAGAAATAGATCTGGGATAGATAAGAACTATTTGGAAAACACTATTGGGAAGATGGGGTATACATCAACATCTTACACCATATACCAAGAATTGGAAATTGAGTGGATGCCCATCAATTGCAGAATGTCTGAACAAGTTCTGGTATATGATTATGATGGCATATCATTGTGCTACAAGAAATGACAAGCAGGATGATATCAGAAAAACCTGGAAAGACTTACATGAACTGATTGCAAAGTGAAGTGAGCAGAAACAGAATATTGTACACCGTAACAGCAACATTATATAAGGATATGCTATGAATAACTTAGCTCTCCTCAGCAATACAATTATCCAAGACAATTCTAAAGGACCCATGATGGAAATGCTATCCACCTCCAGGGAAAGAAGAGATGTAGTCTGAATGCATATTGAAGTACACTATTTTCACTTTATTTTATTTTCCTTCTGGTCTGTTTCTTCTCTTACAACATGACTAATATGGACATATGTTTTATATGATTGCACATATATAACCTATATCAAATTGTTTACCTAAAATATTTTTAGGGAGAGGAGAAAAGAGGGAGGAGGGAGAGAATTTGGAACTCAATTTTTTTAACTGAATGTTAAAAATGACTTGACCACTGTCATACAACTAATACCTGGCACATACTAAATGCTTAAAATGCCTGTTGATTGATTGCTAGTACTTGAACCTACATTTCCTGAAGCTCAATTTTACCATAATTCAATAAATTTGATATGAAGTAATTCCAGGGAGAGGGAGCCACATGAAAAAGTATGTGGAAATCACAAGACACATTTGGAGAATAAGTATTAAAATTGTCTGAAGTCTAGGATTTATATAGAATGGTGAGACAAAAGGATATTAGATGAATAGGTTTTAGTCAGATGATAAAAGATTTTGAATGTCAGGATAAGGAATTTGAACACTATTTGGTAATAGATACTAGGAGGTCATAGAGTTTTTGAGGAGGATAGAGACATGATAAAAGGACTTTTTTTTTTTTTTGAGAAATGAGATGGAACAGGTGGAAGAAAGGAGATGGGAAGAGCTAAGGCCAAATAACAGGTTCCTACCACTTGATAAGTGGTAAAAACTAGATAAGCCAGAACTGCCAAGACTAGGAAAGCAAGGAACTACAAATTACCATTGAAAAACATATACCAAGCATTATATGAGAAGTAGTGTCTCTAATTTGCTCTACGCATGTGAAAGTTGTCAGCTGCTATTAGTAATGCTCTATCCAATCTTAGGGTGAGCACCCCATCCCATACTTGTAAAAGCAAATAGGAAAAATAGTTCTCTCTTGATTCTTCTCTGCATCTATTACTTAACTTCCTCAGTCTCTTTGCTGGATGTTCATCCAATTCTTACCCTTTTAACTATGGCTGTCTCCTAAGTCCTTGGCCCTTTGCTCTTTTCACTTTATTCCATTTTGTTTAATTTTCTTATCAGCTCTGATTGCTTCAGTTATTGTGTCTATGCAAATAATTCCCATATCTAAATATCCAATCCTCATCTCTCTTCTGAGCTCTTCTCCAATATTACCAGCTGTTCTTTATCTTAAATTGGGTGTTTCATAGACATCCCAAACTCAACTGTCCAAAACAGAACTCATTGTATTTCCCCACAAATCTTCCACTATTCTCAATTTTCCTATTACTATAGAATACACTGGAATCTTCCCTGTCATTCAGCCTCCCAAACTCAATGTCATTCTCAACTCTTTATTCACACTCACACCACATTTCTATCTTTCTGTAGCTGCCTAAGTATGTTGAACCCTCTGGGTTTTTTTTAAATATTGCATTATACTTTATTAGGGTACTTTATAAATCGGTTATGATTCATTTTATAAATCAGTTATGATTTCATTTTATGAAATCATTCACTGAAACTTGAGTTAAGTGTTCATTGTTTTAGACATTTTCTTCCCATGAAGTTTTGGATTTAGAATGCCATTAGGTCTCAATACATTCAGCCATAATATTCTTTGTGATATGCTCAATATGTCTTACCTGAAGGACATCCAGGTAATTTGTCAGTATTGTTTTCATCCACGGTTCAATGTGGCCTCCAGATTCAATCTCATTATTGATCTCTATCATTCCTTGGTTTTCATTAAGAATTTTGGACATATCAACTCCAACTAGAATTTGTATGATACCACAAAATGAAAGAGCTATTTTCTGTGTTTTACAGTGGAGCCCCATAGTTTCATATTGTCCATGTACATAGGTGATTAATAGAAAGTTTTGTTTCAACTCACTCTTTAACTGGAAGTCATATTCAATTCTGTTAGGAGAAATGACAATGGATTTAAGTTTATCAGAATCATTATGCGCTTAAATACTCTGCAAAAATGCTACATGTTATATGAATTTTTATATTATTGTGTTATTAAAACATTTTAAATAGAAAAAAGGTATCTATATGAACATCAAATGTATTCTTACTATCCTTGGGTCTATTTCATAAATTTAAAATACATTAATAAGCCATGAGTAAGGAATTGAGTCTAAGGTTTGCAAATAATCAACCAAATCTATTTAAATCTTATAGAATCTTCAGGTAGTTTGTTAAATAATTACCAATTTGATAATAAACTGATCTAAGGAGTACTTTTGGGACATTTTAGCACACCTATTTTTCTTCTCAGTGAACATACTGCTTTTTTTTCTTTGTTTACAGATTAGTTTTAGTAATATAAATTATAAATGCATAAAATACACGAACCAGCAATTAGTCTATATTTGGAGGAACTATAGGTACTCTCAACTTTTGGTAGTGGAAATGTGATGCCATCTGTTAAAAAAAGAAAGGATTATGATGGCATTTGAGAGGAAGCTGGCAAAGTGCTTTGCTAGCATTTCATATGCCATTGTTAAGTTTCCGAACAATCATTATGGATCTTATAAACTCTGTTACTTATCAGTTTTGCTGAGAAGACAGCTGTCATCGTCTCCACTGATGTAACCATTCTGTAATTCATTACATTGAAAATGTACGTGATTTCTTATGGTTTTGTAATGTTAGACCTATTGCAACTATATAGATGAAGTTTTCCACTTCTTCCTTATTTAGTAACTCTACTTTTTAAAAATCTATTTACTGCTCAAGTTATTATAGTAAAGTTTTGATTGATATTGAAGAGTTATTGGGCTCTTTGTGCATACTCCTTGTTATTCCTTTAACTTCTGCTTTTTGCTCATTAAAGTAGTCTAGAATTTCCATTATCTTCTGTTTCCCAGATTCCTTTCTACATTTCTCTTTTGTTGTCTCTAAATGGGCACTCTCTTGTTCAAGTTTTTATTTCATGTGCCAACTACATATTAATGTAATCTTCCAATGTTTTCCTATAGAACTTTAATAGTTTTCTCAATAATGATTACTACAGTGACATTTGGCACCTCTCCTTAGGAGTATTCCATTATAGTACCCCCTTTCTTGCTCTGGTTCTTATGACCATAGCTTCCACACATACTGATGTTTGTAGATTAATTTTATATTGCAATTTTAGTGAATTCAGTTCCTCTGTCTTACTGAATTCAACCAGACTCTAATTTCGGATTTAGACAGAAACTCATTAATTGCAAAGGAGTCCCCCAAAGATATAAATAGAAATTGATGCAATTCCATCTCACAAGTATTTATTTAATTTTTATTTTGATATTTGATCAGTGTCAGCATTCTGTTCACAGGTAGCTAGGAAGGAAACAAGCATTTACTCAGTGTTTATAATGTGACAGGCACTGTGCTAGTAACTTTACAAATATGATTTCATTTGTTACTCACAACAGTTCTGGGATGTCACTATTGTTATTTCCTTCCATCTTATAGCTGAGGAAACTGAGGCAGGCACATACTAAGTAACTTGCCCAGTGTTCCACACCTAGTAAATGTCTGAACCTAGATGTGAATTCAGGTCTTTCTAGCTCCAGATCCAGACCCCTATCCACTGCACCAGGTAGCCATACATAAATCTACCCATGCCCTTCTCATCTTGTATGATTCTTATCTAAGTCCTCCTGTAAATCTTCAAAAGAATCATATACCCAATACTCTAATGGCTATATGCTAGGTCTATGGATAGTGTATAGATATGTGTACCACTTGGGTTTTATGCCTGTTCCCCTCACTCTCATTTAGAATACGAATATCTCCTTTTCTACCACACCTTTGTTTTACATCACTTTTTACATATGCAATTATTGGTAGTATGTTTATACTACTTCTTACAATGTCTCTGCTGGTAGCGTTCTACAACTCATTTAAAATTAGACTCTTTCACTCAATATGTATCATTCTATCTCCTGTACCTGCTACAGAATTTTTATAGCAGGAGTAATCTTGCAAATAAATAGGTTGTCTAAATAACCTAGTTAATATTTGCCAGCTGGCTGAATGAAACATCAGAAACCAGAACTGGGAAAATTGTGAAGATTCACTGGCAAACATTCATGCAACATTACTCACAGCAACTCATCCTATACTTTTATAGCATGGGGAATTCACCTTAAGGTTAATTAATAAGTTAAATGCTGGCAGTTCTAATAGGGGCAAATGAATATGAAACATTTGAAAAACAAAACTAGGTATTAACTTTCTTCTAAAAAGCCTGGCATTTTCATAGGACTCTTTAAATCCAAAGGAAAAGAGGGTGAGGATGGGACTAGGGAGGGGTAGGTATATGTATGTCTGTTTCTGTGTCTATGTTTATGAAAGGGACAGATTAGACGCAGAGAGGGAAATCGAGACAGACACACAGGGAAAGACACAAAGCCAATCAGAGACATACAAACACACGGAACCACAAAGACAGACAGAGAGGGACACAAAATTTTGTTGGTATTGAAACAATAACAGAGATCATACTCATCCCTCAAATAAAGATTTATGTCAAATTTATCTTGTTAAGAATTTTCCTATCATGTAAGTAATCTCTCCCATTGATCTGGACATATTTCCTGCTCAGTTTATTAAGAGTATATCTATGTCTCACCAAAACAGCCATCAGATTCAGTTTTAAAAATCTGCCAGAGTTGTAGAAAAACTATCAGTTACGTAGTGCAATGGAAATATTTGGAGTTTAAAACCTGAGCTTTGTAACTTTCTAGTAATGTGATCTGTGTCAATTTCCCTAATATTTTTGCAGTATCAGCTTCCTAAATTGTAAAATAAAGGGGCTGGATTAAATAACAGCTCTAAATCTATTATGCTAATTTTGATGGTGTGTGTGTACACACACACACACACACACACACACAGGGGAAAAAAGAAAGCAACTACTTGGTAATGGAAATTTTTGATTTGGTAGGAATTTTAATCAGTAAGAGTTGTTTTATTTTGTTTCTTTTTTTATTTGATTGTGAATTTACAAGCATTTTTTTGGATGTTACAAAGAAAGCCTATATGAGAGCTCTGGTTTTTGAGTTTATGTGCAGGAAGTCTATACAGATCTTTTCTATTGGATCAATCATTCTTAGAAACTATTGCAATCTCTGCAATCTTATAATAAATTGTTTAATTTGTTTTTAAGTTCAATTCATTGTATTCTGAATGATTGTTTATGCCTTTGGCAATAGAGTTTATTATTACACTTTAATGATGGAGTGAAAATGATTTGGTTAATAGTATAGGCTCTGGAATTTTAAAACACTTAGAAAATACAGTGGATATTAAGTCAATTTTTTTTCATCTTAAATTAAAAGCCTAATACACTGGGATTACATTAATTTAGAATTCTCAAGGTTAGGTTGAAATTTGTAATTATTCCAATTATAAGAGGCAAATACAGAGTATTTGGGTGGGTGAGTAACATTTAAGAAGGGAAATTGAAACTATTTAAAAGAACAAGCTCTTATAAGTGTTTTATTTACTTATAAATTTATCTTATTATACAGGATATTTTCTTATACTTCAATGATTTGAAAATGTAGTATCCACTTTAAATCCTGGTCACTAAAACTTTTTTTCAATAAATACTCTGCATTTATTATTTAAAAAGTATCATCACTGGCAATTCTGCCTCATTGAGGCAGTACACTGAAATATGGGGTAGGTGTATATATATATATATATATATATATATATATATATATATATATATATATGTATGTATATATGTATGTGTGTATATGTGTGTGTGCATACATATCCTCATTGAAAGTATTTATCAACATGGCTGAAAACATCATGCTAAAAAGCATGGGAGCAAGTACACAGCCCTGTTTCACCCCATTGGTGACTCGGAAGGCACAAGAGAATTGTCCATTGTCCAGAACCCAGGCAAACATGACATCATGAAATTGACGTATAATATTGATGAACTTCTCCAGGCAACCAATTTTGACATAATTTTTCATAAGCCCTCATGAACTAACAGTGTCAAAGGCCTTGGTCATATCCACAAATATTGTGTACATACCTCTCTTCTGCTCCTGGCATTTCTCCTGGAGTAGTCGAGCGGTAAACACCATATTGACTGTTCCTCATCTTTTTCTGAAGCTACACTGGCATATATATATATATACACACACACACATATATATGTATATGTATTATATATAAATACATACACATATATGTAGCTAAATGATGCAATGTATTTTTGCCATTTCTCTTTGGCAGTGTCTTTCAGTGTCTGAATTTTAATTTAGAACAACACTATTATACAGTGTGAGGGGCCGCGACCACCTCTCAGTGGGCAGGCGGCGGCCGGGAGTCCATACCCGCCACTGCGCAGGCGTGATCACGAGCTTGGCTCGTGATCACTGCTGCACGGCGCAAGGAGGGCTCGTGAACAAGGTACAGCACCACCCTGAGAGGCCTAGCGCCCAATCAGCAAACCCCGCTCAGAACATAACCATATTGGGAGTCCATGACATGGCACTCTGGACCTATCAGCATAAGGGCAACCGAAACCCGGAAGGGAGAGGGGATAAAAGACAACGCCCAGAGAGGGTCGGGGGGACTTCTGGCTGAACCGCTCAATAAACGCTTCATACCTGCACTCCGTGTCCTGTCTGCTTGAGAGCCGTCCTTATCCCCGGGGGCGGTCCGGAGACGTCCGAAGCCTGGAGCTGAGGGAGAGGGGTCCGTGGTCGGTGAAGGATCGTGGGACCGGGATCGGCCCCGGTCAGTTGGCGCCTGAACAGGGACTGAGAGCCATCGACACGGTGAGTAGCCGGGGCCCCTACCTGTCCTGCGGGTCGGGACAGAAGAAGCAGGCAGCCTGAGCGGGACGGGAGCGCGGTGGGGGAAAACGAAACCAAGTTCGGAGGGAGCCGAGCACGCTTGGGGGAAACCGAAACTAAAGCCGCCGCTGCGTTCTCTGTGTGTTTGAGGACGCTCAGAAGGCAGAATGGGTTCAGCACAGGTTAAGCCAGAAGACAAGGGAGTGCTAGCCTGCCAGCTGTACAAGCTGTGCAAGAAAAATGGAGTACAAATTCATATTAGAACATGTAGGGACTGGGACTTTCCGATTTCAAGTAACAAAGAGAAAAACTGGAAAGTCCCTGAGGAAGCTAGTAGAACACCAACATCCCAGCTCCCCCTAGAGCAAGAAGAGAAAGAAGCTCAGTTAAGGACAGAAATGGGGAACTGGGAGTGGCCACCTCCTCCAAGTGAAAAAGGGGAAGTGTCAGGTGACCCAGCAGGAGCCACCGCCCGTATGGCGCAATTGTCTTTAGAAGGGATAAGGGGATTTAGTTACCATTCTAGTACCCCCAAGGGCCCATCCAAGCCAGTGAGCCTCCTCACAACTAGTTTACAACAAGCAGTACGTGAAGGAGAGGACATAGATTGGAACGAGTGGTCGTCAGTATTCCCAATCTTTGTAGAACATCCCGGAACTCAGGATGAAAGGAGGCACCATCGCTCTGTTCCCTTTAAGTTCATACGGGACCTGAAAGAGGCCGTAACAAAATATGGCCCTGGCTCTGCTTATGTACAGACGGCCATACAATCTTGGTGGTCTGGGAGCTCAGGAGACAATCATGACCAGATAAGACAGAGAGGAAAGAGGGAGTTGGCGCAGTCAGAAATTCAACCAGGAAATACATCCAGAGTTGGCCCAGGGCCTGGATTTGTGGCGCAACAAAAAATTTGCCCCAGGGCCTGGTTTTGTGGCACAGCAAAAAATTTGCCCAGGATTTGTGGCACAGTGGTGAATTCAGCGGCCCGGATGTTCTTCCAGCGCTGGCACTCGGCACAGATCTGTGGTGCAGTAAAAAGTTGCAGGAGTAAGTCTAAAAAAGCAATCTTGTACGGGAGAAAGTTTAGACAGGGAATCTTATGCAAGGCTTAGTTACACAGTGATAGAAGTTAAGCCAGAGTTATAATGTGTACAGAGGATTTCTGACAATCTTTTCTCAGTTTTTGGATTCTTTTATTGCCTGTATATGTGTTCTGTCTTTACATGTTCTGTGTGCGTGTGTTTGTGAGTTATTACAGTCAACTCCATGGTAGCTGGACCTTGGAATGTTATCTCTTTTCCTCCCCCTCCTCCCTTCTCTCTGATGGCTGCAGCATCGGGGAGAAGTATGGGAGAGAGAAAGAGAGGAACTAATCTTATATTATTTAGTTTATATGATTGCAAAATGCAATTTTAGATAATAAATGCAAGGGAATAATATATGTGCAGTTTTAAAGGGGCTTTAATCAAAGCCCATTAGGAAAACAACATGGATATGAAGTTTAAGGAAAGCATAAAAGTTTCGGAAATCATTTGAAAGTTTTTGGTTAAACTCTCTCTCTCTCTTTACCTTCCAATCCTGGCCAGATTGTGAAAGTGGAGAGAAAGACAAGAGGAGATCTGAGGAAGGCTGATCAGCATTTTCATTATCTCATGCCTCACCTAAAAGAAAAGTATTTTGTATAATGAGAAGTAACCAAAAGGTAGTTATTCTGGTCACATTTTAAGTGAAACGTGTCACTCCTAATTGGATGCCTAAAACAGATCAGGATTTGTTATATTGTTTGCCACTAGGCAAATTGGAAATATGCATAAATCTTAAAGGGACACCTCAGCAGAGATAAAGCTTTTGAAACTCTCCAGTAGAACGGAGGGGACTTGGCGCCACTGGATATTTGTCCAGAAGTCTCCCTCACTTCAGCTGATAGATTCAAAAGCCCTCTCTTTCAAAGATGTTCTTAAGGAGTGGATACGGAAGTAAAATCTACTTGAGTAAATGTTAGAATCATTAAGATTTTTTGCCCTGCAGTCCCAACTCATCAACCAGCTAGGACTACAGTCAATTGTAACTTTTATCATCCCAGATTAGATCAAGGGAAGAGAATGCTAAAGAATAGTAGGGAATTTAATTTGCCCTTCCCGAGGGTAGGGGTTGGGATGAACAGTTCATGGTGGAATTTTCCATTTTACATGTCACTGGGATCCCCCATAATCCCACTGGTCAAGCTATAGTGGAACTAGCAAATTGCTCCCTGGACACCTACTTGCACAAAAGAAAGGGGGAATTGTTGAGGGCCAGGGTGGAGTGCAGTTGATGAGATCAGGATAGACCTTTGGGGAAACTGATCTTTGAGACTGTGCTCATTATTGTTGAGGGCCAGGGTGGAGTGCAGTTGATGAGATCAGGATAGACCTTTGGGGAAACTGATCTTTGAGGCTGTGCTCATTATCATCCGGAATGGCTCTCCATGCCCCCCAGATGTTGTCTCTGTGAGACAAACAAGAGAATTACAGAAAACAAGGGATATGTAGAATAGATGCTCCTAGGCTTGTGGTCTGATTTAATCAGAAGACTGATTTAATCATTCTGATTGATTTAATCACTGGGACACAATAGCAGTACCTTGTCTATATAAACCCAAACCCTCAGATCAATAAAAGGAACTGGTCTATTCCCACCTCCCGGGAAAGGGGAGGAGTTGGACCAGGAGTTGATGATAAATTCGCAATTGGCTGTTTATACTCCAAATTGATGATAAATTACAATTGGCTTTTGGCTGTTTATACTCTAAATTATTTAAAATTCGATAATGATGGCTTATTGGCTGCTATGAAATTCTTAACATTTCCTAATAAGGAGTTTGCAAAGAATGAATCAGCAATAACAAGTGCCCTGAAAGCAGCCAATAAAGTAATGTGGCACGATGAGAATAAAAATTGGTTTGGTCCTCATACAGTGTTAACGTGGGGAAAAGGGTATGTTTGTGTTTTAACAGATGATAATAAAGAAGTTTGGGTTCCAGTGAAAAGGATAAGAGTGATAGAGGACAATCGCCAAGGTGAAGTGGTCACAGGGAGTGAGGAGGTGCTATCAGCGGCGGATGAAAAAACTTCTGGAGAAGCTTAATCAACGAGGTCATGATGACTCCTTTTCATTTTTCTCATACTTATCATGACACTCAAGAACACTTAATGATTTTCAGAAACTAATTGGTTCTCAATGGCTACGTTCTGTAATTCCCATACCTGATAAGGAACTTGAGCCGTTGTATCAAACGTTGCGGGGCGATTCTAACCTTACCTCTCCCCGAGAATGGACGACTGCAGCCCTTCAGGTTATACAGGATATACAAAAGAAAGCCTCCTCATCATTAGTCTGCTTCAATCCTGAGAGTCCTATTATGTTGGTGGTCCTACAGGAGGACCAAGGTATTGTGGCTCTATATCAAGCACATGGTGTTTTGGAGTGGCTATATCGCCCAAAGGCTACTAAAGTTTTGCCTGATAAATGGGAAACCCTTGCGCTCTTTTTGCTCAAAGCGAGTGAGAGGTGCGTTCAGATTTTTGGGACTCAGCCTATCCTTAATCTGTCCGTTACTCCTCAAGCTTTACATCTTCTAGCTCAAAATTCTATTGACTGGGCATCTTTATACGTGACCCATGTCTTCTCTAATAGCTCATTGCCTCCACCTTTATGTGGATGGAAAACCTTGCCCCTGTCCACACCCTCGTCCATTGTTTCATTAGCCCCCATTGAAGGACCGAATGTATTTACTGATGCAACAAAAGCAGGAAAGGCATCTATTTATGCTCCCCAGAGACACCTTCTAAAGGTAGTCTCCACACCATATTCCTCGGCACAGAAAAACGAATTAGCAGCCGCAATATGCGCCCTTCAATTGTTTTCAGAGGAGCCCTTTAATTTAATTACAGATAGTATATATTGTGCTAATGTTCTTTTGTTTTTAGAAAATTCTCATATTATGGAAAATCCCTCTACTATTGCTCCTTTGCTAAAAACTGCTCAAAAGCTTTTGTTACTTCGCAATGATCCTCTTTATGTTCTCCATGTATGTTCTCACATATCCACAGAGGGCCCTATCTTTTGGGGCAATCACGTTGCAGACAATGCCCTTAATAAGGGGGGTGCCTTCCTCCTTTCTCTATCACCACAAGAGGCCCACTCCAAATTCCATTTGTCTGCACGTTCCTTACGGTTGCTCTACCACCTTCCTAGAGAAGAAGCTAGACAGATTGTGAAACGCTGTACTAATTGTATTCCTTTCCGCCCTCCGCCTCCAGAGAAGACCTTTAACCCCAAAGGAGAGCTACCCAATGACCTTTGGCAAATGGATTTTACACATTATAATACCTCTTATATACATGTATGCATAGATACCTATTCTTCCTTTGTAATGGCTACCCTGCAACCCAGAGAATCTGTTACTGCAGTTATTTCGCATTTATTACAATGTTTCTCAATGGCTGGAGCCCCCAGCGCTATTAAAACTGATAATGGTCCTGCCTATACTTCGCGGGCCTTTGCCACGTTTTGCATGGAGTTTGGTATATGTCATGTTACTGGCATCCCATATAACCCAACGGGCCAAGCCCTTGTGGAGCGTGCTAATAGGACCCTTAAAAACACCATCAAAAAACAAAAAGGGGGAGTTCCTGGGAGGCTCACTGCGACCCAAGTGGCGCACGCAGTATTCACCTGCAATTTCCTGCGCGTGGATGATAGCGGCCTTACGCCGGCCATGCGCTTTGCGGTGTGTCAGCCCCGCAAAACAGCTGCCTCGCAGGCTCACTCACAACCTCCACCCGTCTCCAGCGGGCCCCAGAAAGTGTGGTGGCGCGACGAAAACATGCAATGGCACGGGCCCCACCCAGTGGGGGTGAGGGGACGGGGATATGTTTGTGTCTCCACAGAACATGGACGCCCACGATGGGTTCCCATCCGATGGACCAGAGAAGCTGCTGTTGACACCAGAGACACCCAAACCCCGGAAGAGGAGAAGGTCCAGACGCCACAACCGCACAGAGCGAGCGCTCCGCCGAGCGACCCTCGAGGGTCTAATGGCTCTGGCTAATCTGCACCTCTTCTTCTGGCCCACCAACGGAGCTCAGGCGTCGGAGCTGCGTTGGGGTATAGTCAGGGACTTCCCGTACCCCCTTCCTATACACCTGGTGCTGTGGCCGATACAAGGTAGCCACGCTCTTCCCTGGACAGATTTGCAGGTCAACACCTCAGAGGCGACTCACTGGGCAATCACACCACTACTTCCAGTGCCTCAATTGGTGACCTGGAAACACGATGCTGTACCACTCCAAGTCACCGGCAACATTTCTGTATTGCTGCCGAGTACCGGCAGCTCAATCCCTGTCGCGCTACATCGATTGAACAAAACTGTCAGCTTACACTCCTGGACACGCCCCATTTGCATAACAAAAAATAGTAGTTCGGTAGACTGCGCCGTCCTAGCACCTTTTGCTATTAACCAGCTTCCCCATGGAACATTAGGGATCTATCCCAATGAGACTTATCTGTATCCCGGTAATATGGGGATAGAAATGCTTTCTTTCCTTGCATATGAAAAGGTAGCTTCTAAGGCTAGCCGACACCCCTATGCTGAATTTAAACAATTGTTGGAATACCCGCCCACCAATGCGACACTCCGCACGGCTGTGTGGGCCGCTACTGCGGGGTCATCACCATTGCCTCCATGCCATCACACCCCCTGGATCCTCAGCCCTCTTCAGGTGTGCTCATCGGGGTTCCCCCGCACAGGACAGCTATTCCTAGACACTGCGTTGTATTTTTGGGATGGGAGACCCGGACCATATTTGGTGGCACCGGTCCCCGTTCCTGTCAAAGGGAGACCCCAGACACACTTGTGGAAGGTCGGATTGGCCTTTGGGGACACGAGGGTGTGGGTAGACACTTATTCGGCCTCGTCGGATCGCTTCGAACACCCGGACCTGATGAGCAAATGGGCCGACATATTACAGACTGCTCAACCATGCTTGCACAGCAAGAAAGTTTGTACCAACTTCACCGCCCAAGTGCAAACCGGTCCCAATGCGTTCTTTATGCTTTGTAATGACACCAAGATGGATGGGAAGTCATCGTATGGGTTTACTGTCAATTGCACTAATCCCCTCTTTACCAACACCCTTAATGCCACTATCCTGGGGGAATGGGGAAATAACGTCACTGTGTTTCTTTTGAAGGTTCCCCACTTCACCACCCACCCCGTCAAGAGTGAAAGGTTTGCATTGTCACGAGCAGACGCCTTAATACAAGACATGCTAGAAACAGACAAGGCTAAACGAGGGCGAAGAGACTTAGGAGCCACTGATCTCCTGGCGCTGTTCAATCTGGCCATGAATGTTATTGAGGAGATGCAGATACATCAGTTACAAAACCAGGTTGCATTCCTGGCCTCCTCACTTCAACAGTTCATGGTACAGAATGGACTAGCGTGGAGACATCAGGAATATGTAGACAAAGCAATCTTAGAACGGCTCAGTGCCCTAGCAGAAGTCCTTGAGATAGTAACACAGCAACAGGCCCTCATGGTTAGGTACATGCGTCTGCAATGTCATTATAAGTATTATCCGGTCTGTGTAACACCTATCCCTTATAATGACACAGCCTACAAAGAGGTGGAAGAAATCTTAAAGAACGCCACCTATATTAACAATATTACACATGAATTGGAACAGCTAGATAAAGTAATAGCAGCTATGGAGAATGCCACCATTGAATATACCACACGTTGGGATCATTGGGTAACCCCATCCTTTTTTGATTGGTTTAAGGGATTGTCCCTTACAGATTTATATCATTGGATTGCTGTTGCGCTATTGGCAATTGTTCTTATTATGCTCTTCCTATGTTGTGTACCATGCATTGTGCAAATGCTCTTTCGAACCCTCAGACGCTCTCTGGAGGCCCTTAAGGCAGAAATACGACTTCCTTTATAAAACAAAAAGGGGGAGCTGTGAGGGGCCGCGACCACCTCTCAGTGGGCAGGCGGCGGCCGGGAGTCCATACCCGCCACTGCGCAGGCGTGATCACGAGCTTGGCTCGTGATCACTGCTGCACGGCGCAAGGAGGGCTCGTGAACAAGGTACAGCACCACCCTGAGAGGCCTAGCGCCCAATCAGCAAACCCCGCTCAGAACATAACCATATTGGGAGTCCATGACATGGCACTCTGGACCTATCAGCATAAGGGCAACCGAAACCCGGAAGGGAGAGGGGATAAAAGACAACGCCCAGAGAGGGTCGGGGGGACTTCTGGCTGAACCGCTCAATAAACGCTTCATACCTGCACTCCGTGTCCTGTCTGCTTGAGAGCCGTCCTTATCCCCGGGGGCGGTCCGGAGACGTCCGAAGCCCGGAGCTGGGGGAGAGGGGTCCGTGGTCGGTGAAGGATCGTGGGACCGGGATCGGCCCCGGTCAATACAGTAATAAATTATATTGAAATAAATATAGTATAACAATTATCCTCCTTTTTAAAAAATCACACCTATTGAGCTAATTAAAAAAATTCAGAATTAAGCTCTCAAAACATAGTTGCAAAGTAAATTCCCATGAAAATATATATGTCTCCTGCATTTTGAGTTTATCATCTTTCTGTCAGGAGGTAAGTGGTGTGTTTCATTTTCATTATGTTAACCAAAAATCTAATAAGTGTTTCAAAATTGTATTTCACTACAATGTTATTCTGATTTTATAAATTGTTTTCCTCATTTTCCTTTGCATCAGTTCATAGAGTTCCTCCAAATTTTTTCTTACACAGTACAATAATATGTCATTACATTTATGTAATATATTTTATTCAACTGTTCCCCAACTGGTGGAGAGTTCCTTAGTTTCCAATTTTGGGCTACCAAGAAAGCATTTTAGATGTACCCCTTTGTGTGCCCACAACTGATATGCAAATTACAAACATTGTTACCAGTCTCTTAAAATAAATAGCCAATCTTCCTATACTCTGTTGCCTTAATTTAAGTTACTAGATGTAGTATTGAAAAATATATATATTTTTGAATGAAAAAAATCAATAATCTAGACTTCTCATTAATTCAGAAGGCATTTATTATATCTTCCTGCTTAGAGATAAAAACATACATGATTACAGTTTAAAACACTGCTTCTATACTGATTTTAAAGAAAAGCTTTAGGACATAATAGTGTGTGTTTCAGATAATGACTGAACTGACATTTTTTGGTAAAATGTTTTAGAAACTGTAAGGGCATATTATTAGAAACTCAGGAATAGCTTCCTTGAGATGAGAAGTAGCTCTTGAATTAATGTTGTCACATTACTCAGTTTTATTACTTCTAATCTTAGTGACTGATTTTAAATCTAATTATAAACATTATAATCCAGAACATATTTCACAGAAGATAGTATAGATTATCTATAACAAATTTTGTCCACTCTGATTAAACATAAGATAGTATTAGAAGGCCTATATAATTACAGGTATTAATCTGAAGACAAAAATTAGATGCTGCATCAGCATATAGAT
The DNA here is from genome assembly GCA_023548195.1 of Bettongia penicillata ogilbyi. NCBI lineage: Eukaryota > Metazoa > Chordata > Mammalia > Diprotodontia > Potoroidae > Bettongia > Bettongia penicillata. The sequence goes on along the minus strand of JAJHZJ010000600.1, from coordinate 6,020,273 downwards.
TCCACAGATAGAAAGTGGCTATGTTAAGTATCCAGAAACCACATTTTTTTAAGAAGCAGTGACCACTATAGACTAAAGAGACACTTACAATACAATCTTTCAGTCCTCTGGATCTCCTATATAAAACATCCAGTTAACTGCAACTGCAAATGGATGGTTCTACTGAGGAGAAAGGAAGAGAGAGACAGAGAGACAGAGACAGAGAGAGAGAGACAGAGGGAGGGAGGGGGAGAGAGAGAGAGAGAGAGAGAGAGAGAGAGAGAGAGAGAGAGAGAGAGAGAGAGAGAATTCTAGCAACCCCCTGAGAAGACAACACCTGGCACCTTGGGATGAAGAGGCTTCAGCTTTGATCTTATCTAGGTATCCTATCCCTCCCTCCCATGTTAGCTGAAGAATGAATCTGGGAGCTTTGAATATTCCAAAACATTACCTATCATTTCCCATCCTATCCCAACCCTGGATGCTGAAAGCAGAATCTTCATTGGGAGCCAAACATAGATTGGATGCAGATTTATGGCTCCACAAGTAAAGAAAATTGCAGCATTCCTAAAGAGAAATTTCTTAAACACCCCATGCATGGTAGAAAAGGAACACCCAAAACCTATGGGTTACCCATTTGCCACATGTGTTTCCTGATCTTACCCTGTATTCTGTATGAATTTAAGGGACAGTGTAGGGACAGCTAAGTGGTACAGTACATAGATCACCAGTGCAGGAGTCAGGAGGACCTGAGTTTAAATCCCACCTCAGACACTTGCTATGTGACCTTGGGCAAGTCACTTAACCCCAATTGCCTCATCCTGGGTCATCTCTAGTCATCCTGAGGAATATCTGGTCACTGGATTCAGATGGCTCTGGAGGAGAAGTGAGGCTGGTGACCTGCACAGCCCTCACTCACTCAAAACAAAGCCAAGTGCAAGTCATGTTATCATTTCTCTGATGGCATGGTCTTCTTCGGCAACACAGGATGAACACACAAGGGACAATGTATCACAGACTTTGGAGAGGGGAATATATTTGTAGTTTTTTTAACTGTGCCATTTGAGTAAATACTCCTTAATTTTTTTTTAAAAAAGCCACCTTTGAGGGGATCCCCATCAACTGGGGAAAAACTGAACGTTATGTTATATGAATATAATGGAATAATCTTTATTGTGGTATTAGAAAATGATGAACAGGCAAACTTCAGAAAAAAGACTGGAAAAGCTTATATGAACTGATGCTGAGGGAAGTGAGCAGAACCAGAGGACTGATTTTAATAGAATTAGCCTCCTCAAAAATGCAAGGACTTAAAACATTTCCAAAGGACTCCAAAAGACTCATGCAAAATGCCATCCACATCCAGAAAAAAACTATGGAGTCAAAATGCTGAATGAATGGACTATTTCCTCTTTTTGTTATGCTATGTTTTGTTTGCTTTGTTTTCCTCATGTTTTCTCCCCTTCATTATAATTCTTCTATGCAAAATGACTAATGCAAAAACATGTTAAATAGGAATGTATGTGTAAAGTCCATATAAGATTGCATGCTCTCTTGGGGAAGTAGTGGGGAGAAAGTTTAAAACTTATGGAAGTACATGTTGAAAACTGTAAACAAACAAAATTAATAAATTTGAGGAGGAAGAGAAACATATAATAAAAAAAGCTACCTAAGATTGACTAAATTGATTCTCAGCTGAAAATCATTGAGAAAAGCACAATGATAGGGGCCCTAGATAATGGCATTAGAACATGATCTCCAACTCCTCAATGGTTCCTATAGAGCTCTTCCAAGATGTACCCTTACTCTCAAACTTGAGACTCATCTTTGAGAGTAGAATAACAATCTTCAGAACTTATAATGAGCTACTGTCATTTTTAAATGTTAATGCAACTCCAGTAGACCAAGGAGGGAGGAGACTTCTACCATGGAAGGAATTTCTATGAAAAGGAGGACAAGGGGGGGTGGAGCCAAGATGGCAGAGAAGAAAGACGAATATACTCTAATGCTCCCCCACAGCCCACAAAATACCTGTAAAAGTGACTCGCAACAAAGTCTAGAGCAGCAGAAGCCACAGAACAACAGAGCAAAAGAGGTTTCCAGCAAAAGGAAACCTGGAAGGCCGACAGGAAAGGTCTATCTCACTGGACAATGAGCAGCGGAGCCCAACCCTGGCCATGAGGCACTCGGAGGATCAGGACCTGGACAGAGTTCCTAGCAGGGAAGGTCTCAGATACCTCAACCTACAAGTGACAAAGAAAACTCCAAAGGTCAGTGGAGGAGGGTTTTCCCAGCTGAGTGAGAAGGAATGGGGTTTCTCCAGCAAGTAGGCAGTTGCAAAGGCCAGGAAGCAACATGGATCCATTGTTCAGGCAGCTCAGCTTAAAGCTTCTGGTGGTAGGGAGGAGCTGATCTAAACCCTAGCCCTGAGTGATGGCTCTGCCCCCACCCAAAGCCCAGGGGAACCAAGGAGCTGAGTCTAATCTCTTGACAAATGATTCAGAGGTCAAGTAGCTGCCTGGAAAAATGCCCAAAAAAGGGGAAAAAAAAATAAGACCATGGAAGGTTACTTTCTTGGTGAACAGGTGTCTTCTCCCATCTTTTCACATGAGGAAGAACAAGGCATACTGTCAAAGGAAGTTAAGATCCCTGCCTCCAGAGCCTCCAAAGTGAACTTAAATTGACCTCAGGCAATAGAAGAGCTTGAAAAGTGAGTTAGCAGCTTGCTAAAGGAGAACCAAAAAAATGCTGAGGAAAATAACACCTTTAAAAAGAGGCTAACTCAATTGGAAAAAGAGGTACAAAAAGCTAATGGGAGAAGGAGGCATTAAAAAGCAGAATTAACCAAGTGGAGGAGAAGGTTCAAAAACTCACTGAACAAAATAGTTCTCGGAAAGAGAGAATTAAGTTCAGGGAAATGAATGACTATGAGTTAAACCAAGCAGTTAGAAAAACCAAAAGTTTGAAAAAACAGAAGATAATGTGAAACATCTCACTGGAAAAACAACTGACCTGGAAAATAGATCCAGGAGAGACAATTTAAAAATTATGGTACTACTTGAAAGCCATGATCAAAAAAACAGCCTAGACATTATCTTCCATGAAATTATCAAGGAAAACTCTCCTGATATTCTTGAACCAGAGGGCAAAATAAATATGTAAAGGTGGTCTGAGCCTCCAACCCATAATGCCAGTAAGCCTGTGAGATGCTGGTATGAACTGAAAAGGTGATCTCATGGGAAGGGTGGGAGAGCAGCTGTTCAGCATGGGCTGAGATAGTATTCTCCTGACTCAAATTCTCCACTGACACCTGGCAGACCCTATGCCTTACTGAATGCAAGTTGACAACCTACTCCTGCCTGGAACTGACATGAAGATGGGAAGATATTGTTTCCCTGCAATGTCCCTATTCTTAGTGGCAATTTCTTATAGTCAAAAGGTTTGTAAGGTTAATACCAGATCTATTAAATTATAGATTGTTGGTAGGGGAACATCCAAGGTCAAGTCTAAAATTAAGCTATTATGCTTAGGACTGTAGATCAGCAACAGTAAGTTAGGGTTCTTTAACTCTTAGTGATAGTGTGGAGATAATTAGGTCAAGGACTTGTGAAGCTAGCATACATAGTTATTATTTGTGTCCTGGTTAATGTTTAAAAAAAAATCCTTTTGTGGTCTATATTGTAAATACTTTAAAGAAGTATCACCTGGAAAATAAAACTGACTAATGTGTACTAACTAATCTGCTAAAAAATTAAGTAGAAATTAGAAAATGCAAAGATTGGATGTGAATACTATTCTAACAATCTCTGTCTTGCAGGTGTTGCATATTCATATGATCTTATCTGAAAGTTAAAGGAATCTATTTCAGAAATATTTGCTTAAGGATTAAATTTTAAGCTCATCATGATGCCTAATTCATATTTTTAATATTTTGTAGTTTTCTTGTGGTCATTTTTTACTTTTGGCTTTAGAGAAATAGTGTATTTGAATTAATATGTATGCTCTTAAGATCTTTATACTTTAAAAAACCAAAATGAAACTTCATGACCTAAAAAAAAGGAAGACTAGACTCATGGATGAATCCCTTGCAGCTAAACTGAATAAAAAAAAAGACATGAGGTGCTACAGGTTTATAAGGAGGGAAATAACCTTTATTTGACACTAGAACTGTCAAGGGACTTGAATTCTTTATTAATAGTTTGTTGTCAGGCCTCCAACAACTGCCAACTATTTCTTACTGAGTTTACTTTCTAAGGAAGAATTTTCCAAATTGTGGTGGACATGCTGGAGGAAAGGTGATGATGGATCTCCAAGGTGTAGGGGGGAGAACTTGAAGTGTGGACTATAATTCCTGAGTATTTGAAAGTACAATTCCTGCAAAATAAATCCACTTTTTTAAATGAAAAAAATCCAAAAGAAAATCAATGAGAACAAGAACTTAACTCCAACTAACAGTGAATTCAGTGAAGCCTCCATTTAGCAAAAATAGATGACAAGGCCAAATGTGGGTGGTACATACCTAGTGACACACCATGGCATTTTGGAAGGAGCTGTGAACTTGGAGGGCTGAATTAGGAATCATAGGACCTAAGTTCAAATTCTGACACTGTCACTACTTGTGTGACTCCGGACACATAACCTGTTTGGGTCTTAAGTTCTTTAACTCTAAAATGAGTGTGGGGGAAATAATCTTGATGATTTCTAAAGTCCTTTACATCTACATATCTAGGATCTTATTATCTAATGTTGATAAAGCAGGTGGAATATGCCACCATCAACACGAGCTAGATTAGGCTTATAATACAGTTGTTATTATTACTGAACTGAATTATTCAGTTTAAACATGAAGTTTGTAAACTCAAAGTTAGACAGTCTTCACACTGAAATTAAAAATTAAGTGATTGCTGTTATATTTTCAACACTGTTCATTTTGGTAAGTATAACAATATGATAACATCCAAAACTCACACAACTTTGGAAAAAATTAAATATCAATATACTCAACATATCTGAAATTCTCAGTAATTAGCTACAAATTTATATCTGTTGGATGTTTCATTGTCTCTTTTTTTACCAAGTGATGATTAAAGACATAACTGGTTTGAAAAAAAAAATCACTGGAGCAGCTGAAATTTGTATAAGCAAAAGCGAAACAGACAGTTAACAGAAACACGAAATAAAAAGCCCAGATCCAGAAAATTCAAGTCACTATTTTATCATTGGAATTCACAATTCCTGATAGAGAGGTTTGCTTTGAATGAATGCTTTAGCTGCAGAGGGTTTGCTTTGAATGAATGCTTTAGCAGCAGAGGGCATGAAAAGTAATAAATTTAAAAGATATAATAAAAATATATAGAATACTTTGGCAAGAGAAGTTTTCTAGGAAGTAACTGATGCTTTTAATTTTTATATTAAATTATATTTTAATAAAAGAAATATATTTTCTCTCCTTCTCAACCCTCACTCCATTGGAAAAAAGAAAAGAAAAAGAAAGTTCTTGTAATAAATATCTGTAGGCAACCAAAGCAAACTCCCTCATTTGGCATCTTCAGAAAATGTCTTATTTTGTACCTTGAGTCCATCATTCTTTGGCAAAAGGTAAATAGCATGTTTCATCATAGATAACCTAGAAGCATATACAGTTGATTTCTTACAGCTTTCAAAACTATTTACATTCACAATGTTGCTGTTATTGTATAAATTGCTGTCCTGATTCCGCTCATTTTTATTCTTCAGTTCATAAGGTATTCCAACTTATTCTTTTTAAAAATATTGATATTATAGCATAAATTGTTCTTCTGATTCTCCTACCCATATCAATTCACTCAAGACTTTTCAGTTATTTATAAAATCACCTATTGAGAGGGACTTCTGGGAACCAAGATGGCGGAGGAAGAAGTAAGTCACTCTTGACCTTTGAAAGCCCAGAAAATATTGGCTACGGAAAAATCCTGCAATAGCTAACCCAACATAAAGATGGGGTGCAGCAGTCTTGTAGACCAAGGAGCTTGGGGGCTTAACTAGAAAGGTCCCCTTCCTCTGGAAAAAGGGGAGCATTACAGCACAGAAGATGTCCCAGCAAGTCAGCAGCAAACCCCAACCCAGCAAACAAGAAGGAGATCTCGAGCCCCAGGGTGGTGGAGCAGGCAAGTGGTAACACCATGAAAAGGAAGGGAAATAGGATGGGAGAAAGACCAAGAGAGTAATAATAACTGCGAATGTGAATGGGGTGAACTCTTCTATAAAAAGGAAGTGGAAAGCAGAGTAGATTAAAACTATAATGCTGCAATATATTGTTTACATGAAACACATGCGAAGCAGAGGGATACACACAGAATAAAGGTAGAAGGCTGGTGCATAATACATTTAGTTTCAGCTGAAATAAAAAAAAAAAGCAGAGGTAGCAATCATGATCTCAGACAAAGCAAAAGCAAAAATAGATCTAATTGAAAGAGATAAGGCTATAGGAAGAAATAGACAACCATACTATAGTGGTGGGGGACCACAACCTTCCCCTCTCAAAACTAGATAAATCTAGCCACAAAACAAACAAGAAAGAAGTTAAGGAGATAAATAGAATTTTAGAAAATTGAGATACGATTGACCTCTGGACAAAACTGAATGGGGATAGAAAGGAATACATCTTTTTCTTAGTAGTATATGATGCCTACACAAAAACTGACCATGTACTAGGGCATAAAAACCTCACAATCCAATGCAGAAAGGCAGACATATTAAATGCATCCTTTTCAGATCATGATGCAATAAAAATTACATGTAGTAAAGGGCCATGGAAAGATGTACTAAAAATTAATTGGAAACTAAATAATCTAATCCTAAAGAATGAGTCAAACAACAAATCATAGAAACAATTGATAACTTCATCCAAGAGAATGACAATAATGAGATTACATACTAAAATCTTTAGATGCAGGGAAAGTGGTTCTTAGAGGAAGTCTTATATCTCTAAATGCTTACATGAATAAAATAGAGAAAGAAGAGATTAATGTATTAGGCATGCAACTAAAAAACTGGAAAAAGAACAAATTAAAAAATATCCAATTAAATAACAAATTAGAAATTCTGGAAACCAAAGGAGAGATTAATATAATTGAAAGTAAGGAAGCCTTTGAACACATAAATAAAACTAAGATCTAGTTTTATGAAAAAGAAACAATAAAGATAAATTTTTGATTAATTTGATTCAAAAAAAAAGAAAGAAGAAAACCAAATTACCAGCATCAAAAATGAAAAAAGATGAATTCACCACCAATGAGGAGGAAATCAAAACAATAGTTAGGAGCTATTTTTCTCCACCCTATCCCAATAAATTTGACAATCTTAGTAAAATGGATGAATATTCACAAAAATATTAATTGCCCAGATTAACAGAAGAAGAAATAAAGTATTTAAATAACCCCATTTCAGAAAAAAGGAATTAAACAAGCCATCAATGAACTAACTCTGTAAGAAAAACCCTCCATGGCCAGATGGATTTACAAGTGAATTCTATCAAACCTTTAAAGAACAATTAATCCCAACACTATGTTAATTATTTGGAAAAATAGGCAAAGAAGGAGTGCCACCAAATTCTTTTTTAGGATACAAACATGGTGCTGATAGTTAAACTAGGAAGGGCCAAAACAGAGAAAGAAAATTATAGACCAATTTCCCTAATGAATATAGAAGCAAAATTTTTAAATAAAATGTTGGCAAAGAGATTACAGCCAGTTATCTTGAATAGAATACACTACGACCAGGTTGGATTTATACCAGGAATGAAGGAACTATTACATATATTTTCTCTCTCTAAATTGCAGTCTTTTCAAAGTAAGTCTCTTGGTACAATTGTTTGATGGTATAAAAGCAAGAGCATACAGCACATCTACATCATTATGAAACAAATTCTTCGGTTTGCATGCATGTGGATATGTGGAAAATTACAAGACGTTTGAGCTAAATTAAGAAATTGTCATTTTTCTTAGAGTTAGTGATAGCAAGGCATCAAATTGATTTTATGTAAAAAACATGCCTTTGAAATATATTTAGTTGCTGGGTCTATCTAAAACATGAGTACTCTAAGTAGATCGATGCAAGATTCCCATATTCAGACTAATCCAAAAAGATACTTTTATACACTATAAATGTTGATATTGCAAAATGTTTTTCAAATAATTATGTTATTTATAATTATAAGTTTAAGGTATATTTATTGTTATACAAAGTATAATGAATTAATGTATTGAAAGAAATACAAGCTAAGAAAATTATTAATGTAGTTTTATAAAAGGGAGAATAGCATTTTTAAAGGGGTTTGCTAAAAAAAAGTTTGGAAATCATGGCTCTCAAGTATGACTGATGATAGCTGCTAAGCTTATTATTTGAATGATGTCTCTCATAGACTGAAGTGCATCCTTCCCATGTTTTGCACTATTTGAAATAAAGTTATGTGTTAGGTCTCTCTGGGTTTTGCCAGTGGAGAATGGATAGACTTTCTGAGAGAACCCTCAGGCATAATTTATAGCTGTGTACAGCTAATACTGAAGTCTTTCCACTATGTTATGTTCTGCAATATAGAACACAGTAACAGAGAACTTCTGTGTAGTGTAAGACATATAATTCTAATGATTAATCCATTATGTTATCCACACATGATTTCTTTTTACATTATAGCTAGCCCCATATTCCAGGAAGTTTAGAGAAAGTCATTAAAACATCATTTTTATGCATTACAATATTTATATAGAATGACACTGTTTATCACACAATATTGTAAATGCCATAGCAAATTAAACTGCAAACTGGAGTTTTAGTTCATGTGTTAATGACTATATGAAAGAATTCTCAACTATCTTCTTAACAGATCATTCCCATATAAAAATTAGTGCCTTTCCAATAGCCTAGAAAGTGAAAACCAAGTCAATTAGATTATTTTTCGAGGCATTTTTAAGTTTTCTGTGTTGGATTGGAATTTTCTTTTTGGATTCATACCCAAAATTATATGATGGCTTTTCTCAAACCATTTATGGTCTATACAGACATACCTCATTTTATTGCATTTCACTTTATTGTACTTCACAAATAATGTGGTTTTTTTTAATAAATTGAAAATTTCTGGCAACCCTGCATTGAGCAATTCTATTGACACCATTTTCCCAACAGCATGTATTCACATTTTATCTCTGTATCACATTTTGATCATTCTTGCAATACTTCAAACTTTTTCATGATCATTTCATCTTTTATGGTGATCTGTGATCAGTGATCTTTGATGTTACTATTGGTATTGTTTTGGGGCACAATAAACAATGTCCATATGAGATGGCAAACTTACTCAACAAATTGTGTGTGTTTTGACTGGTCCATTGACTGACTGTTTCCTGTTACTCTCCCTCTCCTCGGGCCTCCCTATTCCTTGAGACACAACAATATTGAAGAATATTATGGAAACTTAACTTGATAAAGCAGTGCAGGGCTTAAGAGGATTGACTCTATTTTGAAAGGAGTGCTACTGTGGATAAAATGCTATCAAACAGCATCACATGCTACTGAGAAATCTTTCGTAAAAGGAAGAGTTAATCAATGTGGCAACTTCATTGTTGTCTTATTTTAAGAAACTGCCACAGCCACCCTAACCTTCAGCAAACAGCGGTCTCATTAGTCAGCAGCCATCAACACTGATGTAAGACCTTCCACCAGCAAAAAGATAATCATTCACTGAAGGTTCAGATGATTGTTAACATTTTTTTTTTAGCAATAAAGTATTTTAATTAAGATGTGTACTTAATGGACTATAGTATAATGTAAATATAACTTTTATGTGCACTGGAGAACCAAAAAATTCATGTGACTCTATTTATTCTGATATTGTCTTTATCACAGTTGTCTGGGACTGAACCTACAATATCTCTGAGGTATGCCTGTAGCGTGGAATATTTTCTAAGAATGGATTGGGGAAAAAGAGAGGAGGAAGGATAATTTCATACCATCCAAGTGGGATTGTAGTGAAATTACCTGGAAGACCTCTGACTTGACATAGGTGACATAGGACTTGAGAATGACAAGTATAGTATACTACATGTTCATAAGAAAAAAAATCAAAGTGGATAAAATGTCAGAAACAAATCCATATTTTGGATATATGAGAGAAGGGGAGTAAATCTATATAGAGAGAGGTAAAGAGGAAGAGTTAAAGAAATAAATAATTTCTATTATTCTTGAACAAAGAATTGCCCATTTTATAATCCTTTCCCCCTAGAAGATAGTTTACATCATTTTATAGACGTGGGTAGAAGTGCCATAGCTTTGTAAACAAGAAGCTGCAGAAATCAAAAAAAGAAAGCAAATGTTATCAAGCAAAATTATGTTGAGAAAACATAAAATGGGAATCAGAATTGGATAACTTTCTAAATCCAGTAACAAATGAACAAGGTTGTAAATAAGCTGATGACAAATATCTGTGGTAAGAAGATTCAATTGCAAAAATGCTCTCATACTTCATAATAAATGTTTAATTTGCTGCTTAGTAGTACAACCCCTTTGAAAGGCCAAGGTGGTATGGTCAAAGTTTTATGGACATAAAACAGGCTTTTTAATAACTATAAAGAATAATTTGTGGGATTTTGAAAAACTAAAATAAATCTTTTGCAAGTGAATGTTTCATACTCTGATGGACAAAAGCACATAGATTTATATCTCTAATGAAGATTTAAAATAATCTCAAAACATATTATTTTCTCTCACATATTTATTTATTTTTGGCAGAATACATTGAATCTTTTAAAATTGAATCGCAGTGCTTAATAAGGTGGAATAGATCCAAGCAGAAGGGTATTGTGGCAAGATTTATGAACATTAGGATTAGACAAAATACCTGTGTTATGTGTCTGCACCTAAGAATTCTTAACTGTATTTACCACATTTCTGTCATTCTTCTAGCAGTAAAGCAGTGTGATAGAAAAGGCAGGGAGGAAGCCTTTATTAGGTGTATGCTATGTCTAGGTACTGTGTCAAGTTCTTTAAGAACATTATCTCATTTTATCTTCACAATAACCCTGGGAGATAGGCGCTATTATTATCCCCATTTTACAATTGAGGAAACTGAGGCAGTCAGCAGTTAAGTGACTTGGCTAGAGTGACACAACTAGTAATTGTCTGAACCTGGATTTGAACTCAGGTCTTTATGACTCCAGGCTCTTCATTATAACCATGGTGTGTCTTAGTTGCCAATATTCTTTAGCTATATTATATACTGGAATGGGCCAAAATTAGCACAGGCAGCAGAGAATTGATCCACACTTTTTGTATCTTAGCTTCAGAGGCTGCATTGAGTGCACAATCATCTGCAGACCGAAAATCATGCCCCAACACTTCCTCCACTTTGGTCTTGGCTTGTAACTTTTCAAATTGAAGAACTTATCATCAGTAGGGTAGTTGACCTTGATGCCGTGTTCATCCTCATTGAAAGCATTTGTCAACATGACTGAAAACATCATGCTAAAAAGCATGGGAGCAAGCACACAGCCCTGTTTCACTCCATTGGTGACTGGGAAGGCACGAGAGTTTTGTCCATTATCCAGAACCTGGGCAAACATGCCATCATGAAATTAACATACAATATTGGTGAACTTCTCCAGGCAACCAAATTTTGACATAATTTTCCATAAGCCATCAGGACTAACAGTGTCAAAGGACTTGGTCAGATTCACAAACGTTGTGTACAGACTTCTGTTCTGCTCCTGGCATGTCTCCTAGAGTTGTTGGATAGCAAACACCATATTGACTCTGCTCCATCAGCCACTACCACACCATCCATACATGGAACCATCGGTTACAACAAATGAAAAAGTTTTGAATGCTGTGAATAAGTTCACTTACCTTGGTAGTGTACTTTCTAGAGATGTACACATTGACAATGAGGTTGATGCATGCATTGCCAGAGCTAGCTCAGTGTTTGGGAGGCTCCAAAGAAAGGTTTGGGACAGAAGAGGTATTAGACTGACTACCAAACTGAAGGTCTAGAGAGCGATTGTGCTGACCTCATTGTTATATGGTTGTGAAACATGGACAGTCTACGAGCACCATGCCAGTAAACTGAATTGCTTCCATTTGAACTGTCTTAGGAACATTCTGAGGATCTCCTGGCTTGATAAGGTACCAGACACTGAAGTCCTTGCTCAAACTGAACTGCCAAGAATTCAAACCATGCTTCAGAGAGTGCAACCCTGATGGGCTCGGACATGTGGTTCGAATGCTAAATATATGCTTGCCAAAAAGACTATTCTATGAAGAACTTGCATGGGGCAGGTGATCACATGATGGCCAAAAGAAACGAAACAAGGACACTCTCAAGGTCTCTCTCAAGGACTTTGGATTTGACTGTGCAACATAGGAGACACTGGCACAGACTGCTCAGCATGGCATGCCCACATGAGAAAAGGTGCTGTGCTCTTTGAGCAAAGCAGAATTGAGACAGCACAAAGTAAATGCAGGATGCTCAAATTAGGATATTCACCCCATCCCTGAGATGCAGAAGTGGCTAAAGATATTAGCTGAGGGCAGGGACAGGTGTCTGAGATCCAATGGCTCAAGGATTTGATTACCATCTCAATGCTGATGATTCTTAAATCTACCTTTTCCTGGCCCAATCTCTCTGCTGACCTCCAATTTCACATCTCCAACTGCCTTTCAGAATTTGAAGTGGATGTCCATTCTACATCTTAAATATGTTCAAAGCAAAACCCCTAATCTTTCCCTCTAAACCCTGCCTTCCCACCTTTCCTATTAAATTGCAGAACAACATCCTCTCAGCTCACAATCCAGGAGGCATCTGGACTCTTTAACTGTCTCTTACTTCCACATCCAATCTATGGCCAAAGTCTGTCTATTTCACTTTTGAAACATCTCTTGTATGCAATCTCTTCTCTCCTCTGACACTTCCACTACCCTGGTTAAGGCCCCTGTCACCTCATGCCTAGTCTATTGTAATAGTGGGTCTGCTGGCTTCAAGTCTCACCCTATTCCAATTCATCCTCCATTCAGCCTCCAAAGTGATTTTCTTAAGTACAAGTCTGATTATGTCACCCCTACCATCCCCCAACTCACTAAACTTTAGAGTCTCTCTGTTGCCTCCAGGATCAAATATAAATTTCTGTGTTTGCTTCTGAAGCCCTTCCCAACATAGTCCTTTCCAATCTTTCCAGTTTTTTTACACCTTATTCCCTCTTCTTATGTCCTCTTCCATCCGGCGATATTGGCCTCCTAGCTATTGCATAAATAAGACACTCAATCTATCAGCTCTGGGCATTCTCTTTGACTGTTCCTCATGTCTGGAATAAGCTGCCTCCTCCACTCTGACTACTGACCTTCTGCCATTCTTTAAGTCCCATCTAAAATTCTACCTTTTATGGAAAGCCTTTCTCAACCTGTCTTAATTCCAGTGCCTTCCTCCAGCTAATTATTTCCTATTTATCTTATCACTCCAACTTGATTGTGAGCTCCTTGAAGACAAGGACTGTCTTTTCACCTCCTTTTTCTATCTCCAGCACTTAGTACATATACATAGTAATAGCTTAATAAAGGTTTATTAATTAATTAATATGTGTGAGCTCATAAATATCATTGTACTTAGTGAGTCATAGTTTCCTAATTTGTAAAAAGGAGGACATTGGACTAAATGACCTCTGAGCTTCTTCACATTTCTAAATTCTGAGATTCTAGGCTGAGGGTAGGGTTAAGGTGTTCAGGGTCAAGATTACAGCAAAAGAACAACTTTGAAGAAGGTCTTATACTGCCATCCTGTGCTACAGAGTCTGATGTCAGTTAATAGGCGTAATGAGACAATTTCATCCCTAATGACAGAGCCAGAAAATATAATCTCAAAAGAAATTGCTTCAGTTTGAACAACCAGAAATAAAAAGAATGGATTAAGGAAAAAGAAAGAAATATCAGAGATAACAGCTTTGAGATCTTCAAGGGGGGTAAAGGAGAGAGAAGATGTAAAGTCAAAGAGAGAGAATCTTTGGGGAGGTCATGTAGCAAAGACTCTTTCTCATCCAGAGAGTCAAGGACAAGGTCATTGCCTCTTTAAGTCTGTGGGTTATAAATCTAGCATAAGGACAAAAGGCCAGAAAAAGAAAGAGTTATCTGCAGGAGGGCAGAGGAGAAAAGTACCTGGCTAGATTCCAAAACCTGATTTTAAGTTTAGGAAGCAGAATCCCAAAAGCTAAAGACACTAAATAGCCTCAAGAATCAATTTTACCTACTATATAAAAGACAAAATCTAACAGAAAAGGGTGAGGAGGAAAAGGGAACTGAGAAAGAACAAGGCCAAGTTCTCAGTGTTTTTTTTTTCATGACCATCATTAATGAATAACCATTATCATTTGTAAACTTTATCATTTTTATTTATTTCATCCTCTTTCTCCCTTCCCCCCACATACACATAATCCAAAGCATTTCCACACTTCTTCTACTGTGCTTTGTAGTAATCCCTGGTTGAGATGCTGTTTTTATCAAGCATGGGATAATAAGGGAAGTAGGAAAAATGGCATTTTTCCATCTGCAGATAAGCTTCAGTTGGAAAGCATGGTCCAAAAGGAGTGAGGGAGAGGGGAGAGACAGAAGGTGGCAGTAGGATTCATTAAAAATCCGGTAAAGAGATATATTAGGGCAGAAAAGTAAAGTGATATTATATGTCAGGGATATATATGACAGCAGTGGTGCTCCCATTTGTGAAATTTATGACCCCCTCTCACTAAGAGTTGATCATCAGGTGTGAGAAAGAAAACCTCTATGAAACCTAGACTATGGAAAGGGAGAGCAGAGAAATAGGTGTCGCAGAGTAGATTACCCTGTTAGCTGTTTCCACACTTAATGGAATTCAAGTCTCCTTATTATGTGTGAATATAATCATATGGCATGTCTCCCACTCCCCTCCATGCTTAGTAAAATAACTTTTTAGTAAAAAGAAGCATTAACTTTAGCATTGCCATAGTCTCACCTACAGGCTACACCCTCTAGGCATAAGTTTTGCATAGATTAGCTTTGTTGGTCCCACCTCATCACCTGAGCCCATGCTGTGTGTGCACTCCAGAAAAACCTCACACCTCTCCCCTAACACTTAGTTACACCCTTCTAAAGATGTATTAAAAAACAGCCAACCAAAAAGCAACCCTGGTTTTGTCTACCAGCCTATGCCATAGCAGAGTAGCTAGCTTGGTCACTGAGGCTAACTCCCTAGTAGGACAGGAAAGACCACCTGACTGTCCAGGGGCAGCCACAGTCTGGTCTAGCCTGGTAGCCTTAAGGGAAAGGTCCCATATATTTGACATACAATCTGTGGCTTTCCATTCTTAGAAACAAATCTCTCCCCAGGAGGGAGTAGTGATCTATTTTGCCAGCAGCTTGATGGGACCTTTCCATATCCCTGTAATTGCAGACAGGTCCAGCAGTCTTGCCTAAATGTAGCTTTGGGCATTTTTACTTGCCTTTACAATAACATTGAGCATCACTCTTGAATGGGCCTGAGATACTCACTGGCATGTCACCTCACATTTCACACATCCCCAGATCTTGCTTTATTGTAGCATAACCACAAAGGTAAGATAAATTCAAAGGTACCATACTCCAAATTTCTCTTAGTCTTATATGAGCAGCTGAGAATTTTCCCTCTGAAATTGTTCTTTTCATCTTTTGCTGAAGTCTATGAGTACTTCCAATCATTGGAATAGCTAGAAAGTTAGAGAAAAGGGAGAAAAAATAAAAAAGACTGAGAACAGCAGTACTTTTTGCGGGGTGAAGGGGAGTGTAATGGTGACTTAAGTGGAAAGATCTTTTCCATTCATTCATAGGCCCATAACCTGCCTGGGTCATATGAAGTCTGCATCACATGGAGCTTATGAGGAGAGGAGTTTGCTGAACAGGTGGAGCAGGAAATGAGTCAGAGCAGTTAGAACTGGATAGACAGAGAGCAGGCAGCAACTAGCATGAGTGGGAAAGTTTGCTTGTGATTTTGTTTAAGGGAGCTGGTTTATGGGAAGCCTAATAGAGGGAAGGCTTGGGGATAGTAGTGCCCCCCTGCATTGTTATTGCGCATAGATTTGTTTGTTGCTATGATAGATTTGGTTTTCTGGTATTGGGTTTTGGCTTTCTGGTGTTTGAATAAAAATACTTTTCTTCTGCTTTCTATGTGGAAAGTCTGTTACATTTTGTGACTCAGAACTGTGCTGGTATATTCAAGGCACTGTGAATATCACATTGGCGCTGCAGGGGGATACTGAATCCTTTTATTCTGCACATAGAAGTCACTGAGGATCTGGCCTGTGGACTCTTCTAGGCTGCATCGCAAGAATTGGTTCTACACATTAACACCAGGGATGGGGGTGAGCGAGAACAGGTCATTCTATCCCAGTCATAAGATGATAAGGTTTTCAAACAGAACACCAGATGATCAAGACAGTTCTAATGAAGCAGCAAGATTGTTCACTGGGAGATCATCCCATACTACCTTGATATCTACAGTAGCAGTGAAATTTTTCCAATCTTCCCAATCAAAGTTCTGTACTTATACCTATTATTGACAATAGCTAAGGCACACATAACTGAGGGGCAGTTAGGTGATGCAGTGGATAGAGCATCAGTGCAGGAGTCAGGAGGACCTGAGTTCAAATCTCACCTCAGACACTTGACACTCACTAGCTGTGTGACCTTGGGCAAGTCACTTAACCCCAACTGCCTCATCCTGGGTCATCTCCAGTTATCCTGGTGAATATCTGATCACTGGATTCAGATGACTCTGGAGGAGAAGTGAGGCTGGTGACTTGCACAGCCTTCCCTCACTCAAAAACAAAGTCAAGTGCAAGTCATGTCATCATTTCTCTGATGGCATGGTCTTCTTCAGCAATGAAGGACGAACACACACAGGAACAAGAAGAGTGAGAACTTTCATAATGAAGGAACAGCCGCTGTTGGGAAGTAAAGTTCTGGACTAGCTTTGCCTGTGTTTGCAATTGTGCTTCACTGTTCTGGGAAAGTACTAAACCTTGTGCCAGGTTGCTGTGGTACCTAACAACTTGGGTGGTTGAGAACCTCCAAAGGTTTGGTAGTGATGACCAATTCACAAGTTCGATGGTAGCTATGTCTTTAGCAATACCTGCTGAGCCCTTCCCTTTTTTTCCCTTTCAGTTGTGTCTATGTTGAAAACCTTAGACTTCTTGCCATCAGAGCTAATGAGATCCTTGGCAGTAAGATATCAAAATAGCTGGTGAAGTGCAAGGGGCACCAGAGCATTCTACATAAGAAAAGGTATTTTCTATGCAAATTGATAATGGTCTTTTATGGAAGTTTAGGAGACAAGAAGATGGCACTAGTTGAAAAAGTCTTCACCGTGGCTATTAATTAGATATTTTTGTCATTGCATTTTCTAGTGAATTCATCTCTTGACAATACAAGGATGTAGAAATGCTCATTAAATAATTTTTGCTGAACAGACATGTATTTGAATCCATTGAGGATACAGACAGGACATCTTATATATACAACATCTTTTTTTATCAGTAACAAATGTTAAGTCAGCTGAAAAATAACACTGGCAATTTCCCGCAGTCACTATAGTAATCAGGACATTAGAAACTCAAGGAATCTTCTAATGACAGCATTCTTAGTTTTCAGAAAATTTTCCCACGAAAAAGTGGTGGGGGAGAGAGAAGAGAGAATTATTGATCAGTGACTTTAAAATTTTCAAAGGGTCTCAAAATTCTGCCCTTACTCCTTTCCTCATTTCTCCTCCTTGAAATTTCAAATTTCCTTATATAAACAAGCCAATATGAAAGTCGAAAAGAGCAAACTAAACATTGGTTCGAGAGTGTGACTTCAAGAGCCTGCCAGGAGGTTTCAAAAAGAAGGCTTTTAAGCTAAAGAACAGCTCCTGTGAGCTAAATTTCATTAAGAAAAAGAGAGGATTTTAAAATCCCTTACAGCTTTCAGTAGCGTATAAAAAGTTACTTAGAAACTCGGAAGCATGTTTGCATCTCATTTACCTAACTGATGAGAGATAAATGAGTTAAGCATGGAAAGTATAGCCTTGAGGTATTTTTTCTCACATAAAACACAGCCTGAGCTCTCCTTAAAGACAAGAGAATCATTAACTCTCTCTGCCACCACAGGGCCAACCATGGTTACTAACCTTTCCTACAGCAATAGTTGCATGGACAGTAATAGAAAAATTAGAAGTCATCATTTTTAACCTTAATTGCTTTGCAATTGAGATAAAATTCCTTTTTTTGTTGAGGGGGGTGGGGCCATGACTTTGAGCAGAAGTCTCAGAATTAGGACAGTTTATGAATTTTGTTTTGTTTTAAAATTTTGTAAATGAATATGGGTTTCAACTGGCCATTGGGTTTCATTGGTCATCTCCAAACTATCTTTCCCCCAAGTGTACTCCATGTCAGCAATGTTCTCTCTCCCTACCTCTGTTTCCTGGCTTCCTTCAAAGCTCAACTTGAATTCCATCTTTTATCTTCTATATTCTATCTATATTCCATCTTCTATAGGAGACCTATCCCAATCCCCTTCTCCCAACTCCACCCCACCAGTTCTTATGTTGTTAGTACCATCTCTCTGAGATCACCTCCCATTTTCACTGTCCATATATTGTATAGACATAGTTGTTTCCTGTATCTCCCCTACTAGAATATAGTTGCTTGAGGACAAGGAGCATATTTTGTGCCTTTCTTTGTATTCTCTGTGTTTAGCACAGTGCCAGGAATACAAGTGCTTAATCAATGTTTGTTGAGTGACCAACCTTTAGCCCTCCAGATAGAGCTGTGGAAATCAGCTTCCCTGCCTGAGGAAGAACTTTTCACTCTGGTGCAGATTTAGAGCTCTTTAATTTTAGAGACTACATTTAGGAAAAGAATAATTGACCACTTACTGAGGAAAATGAAAGGCAACCTTTCCTGAGTGGCTTTGGAATCTTGACTCCAGGCTGCTGCCAAACAGAGAATATCCCTTTCTAATGGAATACGCTCAAATATTTCTGAGTAAAGATATCTTTCTAAAAGGTGACAGAGAGAAACAATCTCTTTTATGCTGATGCTTCAGGGAACCATCAGGGGTTATTTCCAAAATATGAGAGTCTATCCTAGTTATGCCTGCCCTAGAAATGCCTCCCTTATGATCACTTTTCAGTGAAATTGTAGTGAAATTAGCATGCCTGGGAAACATGGAAACAGCATGTATCAATGCTCTGGATTCTGTCTTCAGAGGACATTACTCCCACCAAGACATTCAGAGAATGTAAACAGTGACATCTGATTTTTATCTGTATAGCTATTACTTTTAGTTTTCTTTCTGTAACATGTACAAAGACTACCCTCAAAAGGATGGTTTTTTTATTAGCAGAGGAAAAAATGAAAATGATTTAATTTGGACGCTCTTTCTTAGAAGCTCTTGAAATTGAAATCTCCACTGAAAAAAGTATAAGGAAAAGTCATGAAAAAAATCATGATGTATTCTTATATCAACAGTAGTAAGAATTGGTGACCCAGTCACAGGAAAGCATAAAAGAATGCCAATTTGTGAGAAAATTGAATGGAATCACAGCTGTATTCATGGGAATCAAAAATTTCAGAGCAATCACCTTGAATGTATTTTGGCTACATAAAAATCATAATGGAGTTTTTTTTCTTAATATACATGATCTCCTCAAGGTCTGAAAAGATAAAAGTTTATTCCCTGCTATGAGAGAATTTTTTTCCCTCTCCTCTGATTTTTCCTACTCCAGGTGCACTTAGACTCCATTATGTTAACTCTCTCTGTGTGTGCCCATGTCTCATTTAATTTTTCTTTCTGTTGCAATAAGAGAAGAACTTTTCAAAGAAAGAATGATCTTCATTAATGATTCTCCTGCCTAGAAATGGCATCTCTGTCTATCATTAGGCTAGTGACAAGATTTAAATATAAACTCCTTAGGGTTTCTTTTTTCCCACACTTTCCTCTTCATAGACAGGTGGCACTCTATAAAAGAGAGTAATGGGAAGATAAGAGCTGCAAATATAATATTCTGCTTTAAGCTGTCAGCAAATTTTCCTTTCATTCTTCAGAGTCGCTAAAGGAATTCCATAACAGTCAAAGAGAATGCATGTGTAGAATGCCACCAGACTCACCTGCCACAACACCTGTAATTATTTTAATGTCATTTCTGTAGCTCTATGCATTAGGGGAGAGACGCCATAAGTAAAGACATCTTAAAACACACCCACATGATGTGCCATGTGGAGCTCATTATCAACACTGACTCGCTTGCCAGAAGACAGATGCTACATATGCTCAAATATGCCTTTAGAGAACATTTACATTGTTTAATGGGACGCCCAAGAGCAAGCTTCATGTCCCCAAACTGGCCAAAGAATATTATTTTTAATCATCCTACTATTAGTAAGAATTGACTGAGAACCTACTCGAATGATACAACCTGAAAATCTCAGAATTGAAAAGGACCTTTGATATAGTCTAGTCCAAGTTCCTTCCCCATCAAGAATGCCCTCTATCACATCCCTGGCAGGTGAGCATCTAGCCTCTGAACATTTCTATCCGAAAACAGAGAATTGATAACACTTGTTGCCTCATTTCACAAAGGAGATATTAGCAAAGTGGATTGGCTCACAGAACTAGAGATCCAAGGATCATAGCTGCAGACATGGAATGGTCTTCAGAGTCTATCTAGTTCAACACCTTTATTTTACAGATGAGGAAACTGAGGCCCAAACAGGTCACACAGTTATAAAGTTGCATAGGTAGGAAGTATCGGAATGGGGATTTGAACCCAGGACCTCAAACTACAGAATTAATATTCTTGCCAATATGTCATGCTGCCTCCTTAAAGCACTGTAACCTTGAGTCGTTATTCTTATTCTGACATCACTATTATTTTCCAGTGGTGGAGACTCATTTTCATGAGGCAGCCCATTTCACTTTTGGACAATTCTGATTGCTGGGCAATTATTTTTAAATTGATTCATTATCTGCTCCCTGTAGTGTCTATGCAAATGGTCCCAGATATAAAATCTAATCAATGTTTAACATGACAGACCTTCATATTTTTGAAGAGAGATATCCTATTTTTCCAAATGTTCTCTTTTCCAACCAAAATAACCTGAATTTTTTTCAACTGGTTTTCATGCAATGTAAATTCAATTCCCTTTACCATCCAAGTTGGAGGGAGACATGTCTATATAAATGTAATGGATATGCAGCTCCTGGTACCCAAAATATGTTCTTCTCTGGTCTATTCTATTTAAATTCATGGCTAACATGAAGTCCCTACTTCTACTGAGTGTCTCCTAAATGAGCCAGCATAAATTACATGACATCAGAGTAAAGCCAAAGACTTTCGCTTAAAGTCTAATAGTAACATAAAAAGTAAATAATAAGAGGTTAGCCCAAACAATGGGCACTGTTGCCACTCATTTCCCAAAGCTACAACCAAAGATTCACTAGTAGTGATTCCTGATTAGCCCATATGGCATTCTTCTTCCACCCCCTCTGCATATCAGGAATAATATTTCCTCCAGTCACTCAAGGCAAGATGTTGGCTAGTACCTGCAGCAGCATTGTTGGGTAGAAAGAGCTTGTCAGGGCACTGTAGTCTAAGCTCAACCCTCTAGCAGGGTGTGACACAGAAATCATGAAGTTATAAAGAGTGCTATGGCTTTCCAATAGGGAAAAAAAAAGACAGAAAATGATGTCAGAGGTACATTCCAGGCACCTTTTCTTCCCTAACTACCACTGTAACTCTGTTGCCTAAACTCGTCTATTTCTGATTTTCCTGTGGAATTTACATCTGCCTGAGGTCAGATGCATGCTAACTCTAAATGTAAGGTCAGGATCTGCAGAGATTGAATCAATGAGAGTAATAAAAAATTGAATATAATATTGACAATAATAGTCATTTTTATTTAAAAAGGAAAAAAAATCACAACCAAAACCATAATAACCATTCAAAATCAAAACCACCATTATGTGACCAAGGTTATAAACTAAGGTCACGACAGAACTAGATGTCAATCAAAGAAGGAACCAGGAAGCCAGCAGCCAGGAACAGAAAACTAGTTACCTAAACCAGAGGGACTTAAAGTATATTTCTGCTTTAAAACATCAGCAAGTATAATAATGTTTAGAAGCAGAAGCAAAGTTCTACAATCTGTTGACAAAAAGTCTGTCTTAAATATCTCCCTTCTCTCTCTGCTATCTATATTTCTTATTCTTTGGTTATTTGGTTACTACTTCTCCCTTATAGGAAATCCATTGCTAGATGCATGAAAACATATTCTCTGGCCAGAGTGCTTTTATCCCCAAGTTCATAAGGAATCCATTTGTTTCTAGGGGGAACTCAAATTTTTTAGGGTTCCTTGAACTTCCCATGTAGTTCAAGTACACTATCCTTCCCTCCACTACCAAATCTTCCTTGACTTTCAGGAAGATGGTTTACCTACCAGGGGAGGGGGAACCTATAGCTTTAAGGCCACATGTGACCTTCTAGGTTTTTAAGTGAGGCCTTTTGACTGAATCCAAATTTTACAGAACAAATTTCCCAAAAAGATTTT
The DNA here is from genome assembly GCA_023548195.1 of Bettongia penicillata ogilbyi. Taxonomy (NCBI): domain Eukaryota; kingdom Metazoa; phylum Chordata; class Mammalia; order Diprotodontia; family Potoroidae; genus Bettongia; species Bettongia penicillata. The sequence goes on along the minus strand of JAJHZJ010000600.1, from coordinate 5,997,690 downwards.
GGCCTTAAGGCCACAATTTCTCTAAAGTTCCCCACTTCTGGTCTAAACTTTTCAGGAAAAAGCTAAACATTTGGATTGAAGGGGCACATCCTACATTATTTCCAGTGTATGGTATGTGGTTCTTTCAATGTTAATTTCTTGTCTTTCAATGAAGGTAGACTAAGAATGCAAAAATTTTTCTGGTAATGTTGGGATTCTGGTGAGAAGTACTGAGTTTTCATCTTCACTATCCACCCCTTTGCCTCCATAATTAGCATTAAGCAAATGTTGACCCATGTAACTATCATCCCTTAGAAGTTCATGATGACTGAAGGCAGATACTACCTCCTCAAGGAAATAATTCCATTTAGAGAAAGTGAGTACAAAAAAAAAAAAACATTCTGGTATTTAAAACATCCAACCCAATATCCAATGAAGTCCACTACCTAAGGTTGAAAAGACAAATAAAACACTAGATAATATAAGAGGGTAGCTAGGTGGCACAGTTGATAGAATGTCAGGCCTGGAGACAGAAAAATTCATCTTCCTGAGTTCAAATCTGATCTCAGACACCTACTAGCTATGTATCCCTAGGCAAGTCACTTAGCCCTCTTTGCCTCAGTTCCTCATCTGTAATGTGCTGGAGAAAGACGTGACATATTGCTCCAGTATCATTTGTCAAGAAAACCCCAAATGGATTCATGAAGAGTCAAGCATGACTGAAACAAGTGAATGACAACAGATAACATAAGAATGCTTCTGTGCATTTTAAGTCTCTAGTGGGAGATTGAGGACACATTTCCTCTCAGTCCTCTAGCTCATTTATTTTTATTATTGCATTGATTAGAGTTTAAAGTCTTTCAAAATTCTTTTTTTCTATAATGTCAGTTGTAAGTTCTTGTTCTGCTCATTTCAATTTACAGTTAACACACATCTTCCTGAATTAATCCAAAAAGGTCTGTTTCAAAATGCCTTATGGGACAACAATATTCTTTTACATTCACACACTAGAATGTGTTTAGCCATTGCCCTAATAGTGCTTCTTTTTTTTAAATCAGAAAAATTTGTGGCAAAGATTTTTCCCAGTTCACCAATTCCCTTCTAATTTTGACTGCATTAAGTTTGTTTGGGCAAAACCTTTTACATTTTACATAATCAAGTTACTTTTTTATTTTCTCTGAGTCTATACTTTATTTAGTTATGTACTTTTCCCTTATCCATAGGTCTGAATAGTAATTTCTTCCTTGCTACTCTATTTGCTTATGATATCACATTTATATATGGCATGTATCAATTTGGAGCTTAACTTCATATAAAGTACAAAAACTTGGTCAATGTTAATTAGTAGTAAATTCAATTTTTGTTTTCCCAGCAGTGTAGGTCAAACTGAGTCCTTATTCTAGTAATAAGACTCTTCATTTTTATTGACCACAATGTTACTGTGTTCATTTGCTTCATTATGTTGCATATGTAATCTATTCTACTAATCAACTTCTCTATTTTTTTTAAGCCAAAGAAGAACAAAGTTTATTAAAGATTTGCCATCTTAGGTTGGCTCTTAAGGAGCCTAAGCATTTGTGATGCTTGTATTCACAAGCTGGCCAGGTAGAATCTCAGCTACACAGAATCTGAGCTGGATTGAATCTGAGTGCCTTCATGGAGGGGAGATGGAACTAAATACAGAAAAGACTATAGGAGAGATCTGGGGGTGTTCTGGTAGTCCAGAGTGATGGGAGGAGGTGTTTAAGGAAGGTCCTGAGGAGCAAAGGTTGGAAACAGCTGGAGGCAACCAGGAAATATCAGACAATGGAGGGTTTGTGTGGGAAGCAGGTGGAGCAATGAAGAAGTAACAGATGAGGGCCACAGATTTGAGTATGAAAAGCCAGGTTAAGTGGGGAGATTCAAGGAGAATTCAAGAAAGTCCCCAGAGTCTGAACCCCCTCTTTCCCCCCTCAAACAGATTGGATCCGAATTCTTTTGGGGTAAAGGGTGAAGGTCTCGGTTCCTGTAACTACTTTCTGCTGGCAAGGGGCATAGAGCTGTCCCTGCCTTGATGGGTCCTGTTCAAGGGGTCAGACTTCAGAACCTAGGCGGTGCCAGGTCCAGTAGGCTGGAGACATTGGATTCATTTGGAGGTTGGTATATAGCCTGGGCTGTCATCTGGAAGTTGATAGTTTGCACTCCGAAAGATAAACCTGGCAAGGGGGTTAGGCAAACACACACCAAACAGGCACAAAAGGAATATAAAGAAAAGACAGTTTCCCTGACATAATAGGCAATTTCTCTGGAGAGAATAAAAGATTGAAATGGACAGACCGAGAATAATTTACAGGCAAAAGTCAATTAGGAATTTCTAGAGCGCACTTATTAGCCAGGCTGGTGGCTGCCTCATGTAGAGACCCAGAGGACACAGCCCCGAACTGAGGTGGGTGAGTGCATTTTAAGCATGTTGGCACTACTTGGTACAGCCTTGCAGTTTCCACAACAGAGTTCTGTCAGAGCAACAGTGGGGGATTGTTGTTAGGCAAGAGCCCCCAAAACAGAGGGGGTTGTCAGGGTACTGTTAGGCAAAGAACCCCAACAGAAGAGGTGCCAGGAGAGGGCCCCAATCAAAGACTGGTTGTCATTCAACAAAAAAGTAGCTGTCAGGAAGGGGTGTGCTCAGCAGAAGGTAGTTGCCTGGCAATGGGGGTCTAACATTAGGGGGGCACAGGTTGTTACCATGCAAAGGAACTAAACAGAAAATGACTATTAACAATATTTCACAACCCTGTTTTGACAGGGGCCCAACAAAAACCTGTTACTAGGCAGGTTATCCAACCCTGCCCAGCAACCTAACAGATATCTCTCAACCTAGGGGCCCAGGGAGGAATAACGTCCACTTCAAGATGACTATGGCAAGGCCAAAACATAGAAGGGCATGTTTGATAGGGGAGTTATTTGCTGTCAGATATCCCCTTTCTTTCCAGATTGCTCCATGGACATATAGAACAAGAAAGCATATTTTGAGCAAATAGAAACATCAACTGGCCTGGGGTCAGGTCCTAAGGAATGGGTTAAGACTCCCAAAGCCTGTTCTCTCCTTTGATTAATATACAGAGTGAAAGGTTTTCCCAGATTGGGTAGGTCTAGTGATGGGGTGGTGATCAAATTAGTTTTCAGAGTCTCCAAAGCTTTAGCCTGGTCTGAGTCAGTGCCCTGAGTAGGGTCATAAAGGGGTTTAGCAATAAAACCAAAATTAGGAATCCAGAGTCTACACAATCCAGTCATGCCTAAAAACACTCTAGCTTGTTTCTTAGTGGCTGGAACAGGGATAGACACGATTGTCCTTTTTGTCTCAGAGCTTAAGGAGAGAGAGGTGGGTATGAGTTCATGGCCCAGATACTTTATGGACTGGCATGTCATCTGGACTTTGTTCCAAGAGACCCTATAGGCTAGAATGCATAAGAAATTAAGGGCTTCTTTGGCAGCCGCCAAAGGACCTGCCTGGGTGGGGCTACGAATAAGAATACCATACACATACTGAATTAAGCTACTATCTGCAAGTTTCAGGTACTTAAATCCCTTCCCAATGTCTGGCCAAATAAATGAGGGTTATTTCTAAACCTTTGAGGCAAGTCTGTTCATGTTATCTGATATGGACTTGATTCCCCAGGAAAAGTACATTCAAGAGCAAAAGCAAACTGTGAGTATTCTCCATTAGGTTTTTTTGTGGAAAGGATTGCAGTGTCACATGATGATGAACAAGACTCAAGGATTCTGTACTTAAGGAATTTTTCAGTTAAACACTGTAGTCCTTCTCAGGTTTAATCAGATACTGGCTGAGATTGGGGAGCACTTTAGGGTCTAGAAGGCTAACAATAGCTGGGGTGACAGAAGTAGCTCACCCTGGAATTCCCAGATCCCAAACAATTGGCTCGACTGTCTGCCACACTCTCAAGCGAACATGGAGAGATTTAGTGAACAGAGGGGAAAAAGGAGATGGGAGGATTAACTAAAGAAAATTGGCTCCCCAATTTCACTATCAGATCCCTTTCCAGCAAGGGGGCTGAGCTAGAGGAGGGCATAAGGAAGTACTGTTTAAACAACAGATCCTCAAGTAGTCTGGGGAGGGGGTATGTCTGAAGACATTCCTTAGTTTCCCCTTCAATGTCTATGACTCCAGGGGTCAAGGGGCTAGAGTAACTGGTTAAAGCAGAGAACTTAGCCATGTTAAAGTGGGTAACCTTATCTTCAGCCTTCATTTTTGCCCAGGGCTTGGTGAGAGAGATGGAGAAAGTGGGAGCACTGCTAGAATCCAGACTTTTCTGTAGTTCCAAGTCTTGAGAAGACTGAAGGACAGGGTACTGCGGGGTAGCTCCATCACTTTTCCAGCCTGAGGGACAATCTTTCCTCCAATGTCCCTCCTGGTCACATGGGCACAGTTCCAGAGGCATTGGTTCCTGGGGCTCCCTCTGGGGTGGGGAGGTGCCCTGGAAGGGCACTCCTTGGACCAGTGATCCTCCTTGTGGCAACAAAAGCAGGTTTCCCCACTGCCCAAGTAACCTGGATTCCTCCAAGGGGGGCACGCTGGAGGGGTGCTCCCTGGGTGTTTTCCTAGCCATGAAAGCAGCCAAGAATTGAGCATGCTCCCTGGCCCTGGCCCTCTTCCTTCATTCTCTTTCCTCTGCTGCAATGAGTCTTCTGTTGTTAAAGACTCCAAAGGCCACCTCCAGTAATTGAGCCTGAGGTGTTTGGGGTCCCATTGCCAATTTCTGCACTTTCCTCCTAATATCTGGGGCAGACTGATTAATAAAATACACGCTAAGGATTGCTGCCCTTTCTATGGAGTCAGGATCCAAGTTTGTATGCTTTTTAATAACTTCTATTAGCCAGTCTTGGAAAAGGGCAGGGTTTTCCTATTCTCCCTGAGTAATTTCCCTAATTTTTTGAAAATTTACTTGTCTTTGAAATGCAGTTTTTAGGCCTCCTAACAGGCAAATTACCATAAGGTCTCTCTTTCCTCTATCCTCACTCTTTTGATAATCCCATCCTGGGTCACTCGTGGGGACAGCACCTGTTCCTGGGGGGTATTTTATGGGATTATTGCTGGCCATACAATCCCCAAACTTTTGGGCATGTTCTTAAATTCTCCCCTTCTCCTTAGTGGTTCAACAGACAGAGAAAAGAATATGCAGATCCTTCCAAGAAAGTTCAAATTGTAGGGACATGTCCCTAAAACCCTCAGTAAATCTACTGGGGTCTTCTGAGTATCTCCCCAGTTTCTTTTTAATCTGGGTGAGATTGGAAAGAGAGAGCAGAACATGCATGCTGGTTATCCCACTGGGTGGAGTAGGCACTTCTCTCAAGGGAAACAGCCCTGATGGCCCAGTAGGGACAGGGGCTTGTGGAGGAAGATAGAAAGTCCCACTTCTTGTGCTGGAGGGGCTGGGGAATGTCTGCGGAACTGGATTAGGCTGTAATCAGTATCAGAGCATTATAATGTAGAATAATTTAAGATCTGATACTAAACTTCTTTTAATCTTAAATTTTTTACCTTTTATTTCTGTTTATGAATTTCATTTTTTTGCTTTACAAATTGTTAGGTGATAATGTCATTTTTTATTATATTGCCTTGATTTACCTATATGTAGTTAATTTAGGTCTCTCTTTATATATCTACAAAGACAAAGAAGAAAAAGGTTAAGGACTTGAATAGAAAAATTAGAGATGCTAGATCTCTAATAATTATGGAATGAAAATAGAAAGGAATTTATATACCTTTTAGCTGTAATGTCACCTTTGCCGAAATTGCCCATTTATTGAGACAAAGATATCACCAAAAAAAAGTGTAGAAAAATAGAAATACTGATTATAATGCAATAAGATTATATCCAAAAAGGGCCTCCCAAAGAAATAATTTAACTGGAGAAAATAATTCTAAAGAACTCTCATGGAAAAAAATACAGTATAAAAACAATAGAAAATTTCATGAAAGAAAACAATACTGAAACTTATGGAATGAAACTAAAGAATTTCTGTGGGAATATATACATATGTGTGTGCATATCCATCTATCTATATATATGTATAGATGTGTGTACACATATATATATTTTATATGTAAATATGTTCATCAACAAAAGGGATGCTGTCATTGTCCGTTTTATCAGAAGCATCAACAAATCCATAAACCGGGCTTGGTAAGATTTGAAAAACCAAAAAAAAAAATCTCTCATCTCAGGACAAAGTAGAATTCTGAAGTTCAAAATAAATGATTGATATATTTGTAAGGAAAAAAATGAAATGACTAGTGTTTTTTTATATTTAATTAAAAATCATCTATGTTGACTTTTTTAGAAGATAGGAGAAAAAGTATTAAAAATAAAAAGGAAGCTGCAGAACATTTTAAAAGAAAATACAAGAGATTATCTAAAACTTTCTAGCCTACATAGCACAATTCTATGTTATTTCTTTGACTCATGTAAATGACTACCATGGCAAACTCTCTGTTCTATAAGTCTACATCAATCTGAGCAATGTTTTCTTTTGTTTTTCATTTTTGACCAGTAGGATTTCCCACTTTAAAAAAAAATTCTTTGAATGAATCTTCTCACCCACTTAGCTTTGATCTTTAATTAAAAGATTCCTGTAGAAACCTAAGAGTACCCAGAAGTCATCTTAATCTGTTGTCAGGTAAAAGGCCTTACGTAAAGATAAAACTTTCATCCACTCTCTACCTCTTCTTTTCTCATTTATCCTCTCCTCATTATCCAGATTTCAGGTACCTTCTCCTGCTATCTAGCATCTCTCTTGTACCAACATCTTTTGTCCCCACTAGCATAGGAGCATAGTGAAGTTGTCCTGAATTTTCTCATGCTTGTTAACTTGCTGAGGTGTATGTCATCTGTAAATAGCATATAACTAGGAATAGTAATGAAAGCAGAAGTTGCCTTAAGTTGTTTTTGGCTAGTAGGTCTTATGTAGAAATTCAACTTCTAACCTAATCATACCTTTTCTTTTCTCATCTCTTCTCCCCAGGGTTCAGATTTCAGACATACAGATACATCTTACTTTTTTGTTGCCTTAGTATTTTCTCTTGTTGAGTTCAATTCCACAAATATTTATTAAAAATCTAGACTCGGCAAGGCATAATAGTAGGTATTGGGGATACAAAGATGAGAAGCATCACATTTCCTGCCTTTAGTTTGCTTATACAGTTATCCCTTCCACATTTGGAGGTTTAGGAACACAGTGCTCCTGCAATCTGTAAAATCCATTTAAATTTTTTTGGCCCTCCCTTTGTGCCAGAGAAGAAGTCTGACTTTTTTCTTTTTCTTTTTTTGGGAATTTACAGTACCTTATTGTAAAATTTGGGTTAAGTATCTAGTCATAGGCTCTGTGCCACCTGCTGGTCTTCACATGTCATCTGCAGCTTCCTTAAAACACCCAAAATATTCCATTTAATTTCTTATGCTGACTGGCAGCATATCAAACTGCAATGGGGAAAGTCACAATGTGGAGGAGCTGAAGCATTAAGGCAAGGGAGCAAATAATTACAGCAAAATGTTGATATGTTCTCCCTTCTAACTTTCCCTCTCTCTGTCACATACTTTCATAGGGAAAATTCCTGACACAGATTCAGATTTGCTTCTATCACTTTAGATTCTTTTATTTTAAATACAGTTTGAAGCCACTTGTTACATTTGCTGTGATCTCTTATGGTTGTAACAAATATGGTTTATTGTGCTAAGTACAAAGAAAGGTCATTGGAGATTTTTTGGCTGAGTATGGACCTAGTTAAGTCCTCAAAAAGTGACAGTTTTGGGTCTCAGATATGGAATTATTGCTAGAAAACCACGGCTTGGTATCAGAAGAGAACATAGAATATTCCACAGGGAAATTTACAAAGTTCAGAGACAATATGGTGCATGCTTTTAAGGAACTTAGAGTCTAGAAGGGTATAATACATAGACAGATACCTCAAAGTCACATTATGAGTACATTATATACCATGTGGAAAAAAATTCTAAATGACGTGGAATTAGGGAAAACTTCCTCTAGGAGACTGGATCCCATTTAGGTTTTTCTTGGCAAAGATACTGAAGTGTTTGCCATTTCCTTTTCTAGCTCACTTTATTAGGATTCCTACACTAGGAAACTGAGGTAAGTTGAGTCCCCATTCTCCCCATCACCCCCATGCCCCCACTGTTATAGTAAATCAGCTCATACAATATAAGCAAATAAATGATAGGACCATACCATTGCTGTGGAACCAAATGAACAATAAACAGTTAATGCCACATCAAGGAAAGATTAAGACCTTGGTTCATGAAGATAGCTGTAGTATAGCTAGCTACTCCATGATTGTATCTCCCTCTTCATGTCGCAATTGTCCCTTCTCCTTATTGTGGATTATTAGCTATTTGTTTTTAAATATTATTTTCAGATGAAGTTAACTATTGCAAAAATATTTGTGGCAGGTATATATCTGATTGCTAGAGAAAGAGCTAACACTTGGCATCAGTCTGGAACTTTATTCCAGCTGAGGTCCCCTTTCTTTCTGTGACACTTCCAGAGGACACTCTCTCCTTCTTTAGGAAAAGTTCATTCCTACTTTTTTGGTCTCTTGGTGTGTTTTTTGATAGGTCACAAGCAAGGTGACTGACTGGTTTCTTAATCTAAACTGATAAATTTTTGTGAAACATTGTATTTTTCAATACTGGCAGACTCTTTAAGTAGCTGGTTGACCTACCATGGCATGATTGCTAGGCATCCTCTTGCTCATGGGAACTGATTCTTAACTCCCCAGCTTGTTTTAGAAAGTAGAAATAAGAGGTCTTGGGTCAGAGCCTAGAACTGAAGCACATGGGAGTGAGAACCTCAGGCTGTTGGCCATGACAATATTCCAAGTTTGGGAAAAATTTTCCTACTTTTGCACAAGAGTGCCCAAGGAAATCCCTAATGGATCTCTGGTTCTGAACACTCAATGATAAGGATCTCTGCCCAGTTGCAGGGAAATGGATCAACAGAAGGAAACCCTCTGGTGGCTTGATTGACATTCTTAATCTTAAATAACACTTTTCCTTTTATTTTTTTATACATGAAACTATAAATCTTCTGGAACGGGTTAGACTAGAACTATTCCTTTTAAATATATAATAATGCCCTGAAGGCTATTTATGGGTCAAAGTTCTATGGTACATCTCAGTTACTCAGTGCTGATGGAGGCAAATTGATTAATGATAAAGACATGACAGTCAATATCATGTAAATAATTTTTTCCTTTTGTTTTATTCCCTTCACCCTAGAGATGGCTATTATTAGACATAAATGTATGTGTGTGCATAAAATAATTGCATGCAACAATTTTTCAGTTCTTTCTCTGAATGCAGATAGCCTCTTCCTTCATATGTCCTTTATATTTAATTTGAGTATTTATAAAAGTTAAAATGATTTATTCATTCAGGGTTGTTTTTAAAACAATATTGTGGTCCCTCTACACAGCATTCTCCTGGGTTCTGCTCATTTCACTTCTCATTATTTCATGCAAGTCTATTCATGTTTTTCTAAGATCATTAAGCTCATCATTTCTTATAGCACAGTAGATCACAATCATATACCACAACTTGTTTAGACAATCACCAAATGACAGGCATCTCTGAAATTTCCAGTTCTTTGTTCCCACAAACAGAGCTGCTATAAAGATTTTATAAATATAGGTTCTTCTCATTTTTCCCTAATCATCTTTGGAAATAAACCTGGTAGAATATTGCCAGGTCACTTTTTGGGCACAATTCCAGATTATAATGATAACAACCAAAAAACAACATTTTTCAAATTGCATGATTAAGGATGTAAGACTGAAGTCTTGCAATTCAATAATTACTCCACTTCTAGACTTCTTTTTCTTGAAGATACTGAAAGTGAAAAATGTGCATTTGAGTTTCAACAACTCATTTGGTAAGACAAATGATAAAGGGTTGTGTTCCCTGCAATGTCATTTAACCTTGACATAAGGCTCTATAGTTGACTTTCTCTGTCATTTGGCAGATAGCCCACTCTGTGTCTGTTTCAGAGGAGAAAAAAAAAGAAAAAGAAAAAAATACCTTTTCTTTCCCTCTAATGTAAAGTTTCTGTCTTTTTTTGTGGTTGTTTTTACAGCTACAATCTTCCTTTATTCTTTCCTAGAAATAAGGGCTTGAACTTTCTGTTTCCAAGGTTACGTTGTCCTCCCTTTTCGCTCCTCCTCAGAATCTCTTTTTCACAAGCCTCCCTGATAAGGTTCAATTTATCTGACTCATGACATTCTTCCTATCCATAGCCCTCTCATCTTTCCTGATGCTCACTCTTTCTTCTCTCTTTCAGGAGGATTCACACTGTTAGAAACCTTCTTTTCTGCTTCAGGCTCTGAAGTCAAACCATCTCTCCCCATGCTTGAGCATTGTTTTTTATCCTTGTGTCATTTCGAGTATGCTGCTGCAATGTTATTTATTTCAGTTGTGTCTGACTCTCCATGACCCCATTTGGGGTTTTCTTGGCAATGATACTGGAGTGGTTTGCCATTTCCTTTCCAGATCAGTTTACAGATGAGAAATGGAGGCAAATGATGTAAATGACTTGCCCTGAGTCACACAGCTTAGAAAGTGTCTGAAGCTGAACTTGAACTCAGATCTTCCTGACTCCAGGCTCAGCACTCTATTCACTGTGCCCCTTAGGTGTCCACAATATTATTTGTGTGATTCTGCAAAGTCTACACTAGTCATACGGAACAATGAACCCTCGTAGTAGTCACTGAACAGGGGTCGGCTTAATGCAAAGTAGGCAGTCATTTGGCAAGGCTGGAGAGGCAATCATCTTTATCATAGCAGCAGTAATAACATTTATAAAGCATTTACTTTGTACCAGACACCGTGAAAAACACTTTAAAATGATTTTCTCACTTGATCATCACAAAGACCCTGGAAATAGATGCTATTATTATTCTTATTTTACAGATGAAGAAACTAAGGCAAACAACCTTTCTCAGAGTCACACAGCTAGCAAGTATCTGAAGTCAGATTTGAACTCTGGTCTCCTTATTCCATGGGGCACATAGGTGACACAGTGGAGAGAGCACTGGACATGAAGTCAGAAAGACCAGAGTTCAAATCTGACCTCTGTGTGGCCCTGAGCAAGTCATTTCACCTCTGCTTGCCTTAATCCACTGGAGAAGGAAATGGTAAACCACTTTTATGTCTTTGCCAAGAAAACCCCACGGACATTTAGTCGCAAACACCCCCATGGGGTTACAAAGAGTCAGACATGCCATGAACTGCAATAGCAACTTCTTGACTCCAGGTCATCACTCTACCTACTATATCCTGAGCCAAATACATAATTCTAGAGTCAGAAGGGATCTCAAAAGCCATCTAGCCCAATGCTCTGATTTTATAGAAGAGGGAGCGAGGCACAGAGAAACTAAGTTACTTTCACCAGGTTCACAGTAGGTAAACATCATAGATGGGATTTGAACTTAGATCATTTGACTCTGGAGCAAATGTTCTTTCAATTGTATTATACTAGCTTCCCAATCTATCTTTTTGCTAACATGCCAGGAAAATGAAACAGAAATAGAATCTATATAGTTCTACCACTGGAAGATTATTCCTTTGTGGTAAAATATTGCATCTCCTGCTAAACCATTAATATGCCACCTGTGATCAATCAGTTGATCAGAAGATGTGCGGTAACTTGGGGTGCTTCTTTTTTGCCTTACCTGCAGTTACATTATTCTGGTTTTCATTCTGCTTCACAAACCTGCTAGTATCTGTGCCTAGCATGTGCTCAGATGTTTTACAACCAGAATATTATTCCATGGTGTAGGGCAATAAATCTCTTGTAGTGATTTGGTTTTTTTTTTTTTTTAAAAGCACACACCACTGGGAAAGATGACACGTAATCTTCGCTGCCTTTAATATCTCAGTATAAATTCCTTTGGGGCAAAAGGACTATAAAAACCATACATACTGATTGACTCAGCAATGCCACTATTAGGTCTGTCTCCCAAAGATATCATAATAAAAAGAAAATGACCCATGCATACAAAAATATTTATAGCAGCTCTTTTTGTGATAACCAAGAGCTGGAAATTGAGGGGATACCCATTCACTGGGGAATGGTTGAACAAGTTTGGTAGATGAATGTAATGGAATACCATCATTCTATAAGAAGTGATGAACAGGCAGACTTCAGAAAAACCTGTAAAGACTTCTATGAACTGATGCTGAGTGAAGCGAGCAGAACCAGGAGAATATTGTTTCATTGTAACAGCCACAGTGTGTGAGGACTAACTTTCATAGACTTGACTCTTCTCAAACATGCAAGGATCTAAGACAGCTCCAAAAGACTCATGATGGAAAATGCTGTCCACATCCAGAGAAAGAACCATGGAATCTGAATGTGCATCAAACATACTATTTGATCTCTTTTTTATTTGGTTGGTTTGTCTTGTCTTTTTTGAGGTTTCTCTGATTGATTCTAATACATCTTTACCACTTCACTAATGTGCAAATAAAATAAAATAAATAAATGAGTTTTTGGCAACTAGGTGGCACAGGATGGAGTCTTGGGTCTGAAGTTAGGAACACTCATCTTCCTGAGTTCAAATTCAGCCTCAAATACTTACTAGCTATGTGACCCTGGACAAGTCACTTAACTCTGCCTCAGTTTCCTTTTCTGCAAAATGTGCTGGAGAAGGAAATGGCAAACCACTCTAGTATCTTTGCCAAGAAAGCCCGAAATGGAGTCACAAAGAGTAGAACACGACTGGAACAAGTAAATTAGTTTATCAGATTAACAAATCATCTAGGCACCTCTACTCTGTGTGTATGCTAAACGGGCCCCACACAATGGTGAGGCATGTGGCCCACAATGTCTGTGAACACCTTGCCCCCACCCTGAGTTCCCAAAGTTTTGCATATTCCCCTTTGTATTCTATTTATGTAATGTGTCTATCTTCTCTCAGCTACTAGACTATATGTGCTCCATAAGATCAGGGCACTATTTCTCTAATATTGCTACCCAAATAATATCACTAACCTAACACTATGATCATGTAAATCCTTAATTTTTAAAAAGCTTTTAGTGGCTCCCCATTTCCTCCAGAAGGAAGAAAGCAAGCATTTATTATCTTCCAGACACTGTACTAATAAAAGCTTTAAAAATATTATCTCCTTTGACTCTAGGAGGTAGGTGCTGTTATTATCTTCACTTCGCAAATGAGGAAATTGAGGTAGACAGAGGATGAAACATTTCTCAGGTTTACGTAGCTAATAAGGATCTGAGGTGATTTCATGATTATTTTTGTTTCTCTACCTCGTATCAAAGAAATGTTCTTGTTCAGTCGTTACAGTCATGTCCAACTCTTTATGACCCCAGTTTGGGTTTTCTTGACAAAGATACTGGAATGGTTTTGCCATTTCATTCTTTAGCTCATTTTACAGGTAAGAAAACTGAGGCAAACAGGATAAAGTGACTTGCCCAGGGTCACACAGCTGGTAAGTGTGTAAGGCAGGATTTGAACTCAGGTGTTCCTAACTCCAGGCCTAGCACTCTATCCACTGCGCCACCTAGCTTCCCTAAGAGGTAGATTTATACAATTAGGCTCACATTCACAATGTCTGACTGCCCTTAGAAGGGTAGTTAGGAAATGGCTTGTGCTTATGCTCCCCTGGTTAGAGAGCTAGGTATGGTCCCTCTCCCCTTCATGGCTCATATTATATCCTCATACCACAAACACAGAAAGACTGAGTACTATATGGTTGACCACAAGGGTTTTTGAGAAATATTATTAAACATGGTAAATGCTTTAGCAAAATAAATTTAGAAACACATAAAAGAAGGTAAGATTGGAGCAGGATGGGGCTTTCTCATTCTCTTAGGTAAACATTCCTAGTTTCTGTCCCTACTTCTGCTACAGGTGTCAGCTCACTCACAGATACAATCACATGTACTTCCTACCATTTAAATGAAGGTCACCTCTTATGGTCTTACAGAAAAGAATTGCAGATGTTACAGACACCAGCTGTTGCTGGGGTAGTGCAGCCATGCCCTAGGGATGACCTGCCCCTCTCCTTTCCCTCCTCTCTCTTTTAGAATACCACCCTCCAAAAGAAAACCACATCATGCCCACAGGTGAGCCCCTTTTTTCCACCCTCACCATCAGGCTGATCTCCCACTAGTTTCTTGTCTTCCCAAACTGGGAAAAATTACAATCCCAGAGGGTCTTGTGGCTGAACCACCCCTGGAAAAGGGTGGTTGCACTATCATGATTAAAACTTTCTTCCATTTAAGTCATAATTTATAGTTACAAGTAATATCATATATACAAATTGTATCTTACATCATACATGGGTATTATATGGATACGTGGGGAAAGGGAAAAGTCACTCTTCATTCCAGGAAAAAGGAAAAGCTTAACCAAAGGGGTCAGAAGCAAGAAGTCACAAAGTGGGTTCAGAAAACTGACAAATGGATCACCTAGGCTACAATTACATGACAGTTTATATCATGAAACAGAAGGAGACAAAATTGAAAGTCAGATATTACCAAGTATTGGAGGGTCTTAAGAGCACTAGGCTAAGGGATTTGGAGTTTATTTTTAAATTTTTACTATCCCTATGATGCTCAATATATCTTGCTCTGAGCATATAGAGACATTAGTTTAACTTTTTGGGTCATGTGCTCAAGCCCCTATAGAACTATTCTAGTAAAATACAGATATATAGTGAAATACAGATATAGATAGATTTAGATACACGCACATAAACACACATTCACACACATATATACCTATATATACATATAGGTATATATATATATGTATATGCACACACATATATGCCTATATATATATATTTGTTTTATATATATATATATTATTTATATATTATTTGTTGTTCTTCAGTCAATTTCAGTTATTTCTGATCCTTCATGACCCTATAACTGTGAATACAGGAGGTAATTGGCTTTTAAATCCTTTTGGTCATTTGGCCTTTGTGGTTCCCAAGGTGGTGAACCACTGTGGCTTACTAAGTAGGAAGGTAAGGTTGTTAAAGCACAGAATTATAGGATCTCCGAGTTAGAAGGAACTTGAGATGTCATCTATCCCAGTAGTATCAACCTCAAATACAAACTGATTCCTGACCAAGTCATATTGACTTGAAAACCACAAATTAACATTATCTATGTTGTGTTATATTTTTATTCATTTAAAAATACATTTCCCAATTGCATTTTTTACAATTGATTTTAATTTTTAAAAATATTTTAATATAATTTTAATTATATAATTATATATGAATATAATTAATATTATATTAATATATAACATATTAATATATTTATTATATTTATTATTAATTATATTAATCAATTACTGATTAGGTTTACTGGCAGTTGTGAGCTAAGGGCCCAAACTGGTCATTTGACAGCTCTGATCTAGTACATGAAAATTCCCTCTCCAAAATGTGTGACAAGTAGCCACCTAACCTCCACTTGTCTATGCCACTTTTGGACAGCTCTGTTGGAAAGTTTGGTTTTTGGGGGTTTTTTTTCTTCCTTATATTGAGTTTAATCTTCTTATCCACAACTTCCATTCATCCACCCTGCCTTCAAGGACCAAGAGAACCAAGGCTAATCCCTCTTCCACATAAAAGTCCTTCAAATATTTGAAGACAGATGTGTCCCTAGACCCCTACTGCTTTTTCTTCCCTTGGTTAAACATTCCTAGTTTCTTCTTTTCTAAATATGTCATGGATTCTAGCCTCACTAATGAATGGGTTGGGCCTGAGTCAAGTGACCAAAGGAGTTTAAAAACCAAGATCTTGATATCCAGAGAGTAAGATATATTCAGTGTCACATGGTTAACCCCAGCGAATTAAACTACAATTTACAAATGAGATTTTTAATAGAAAAGTGTGAAATTAAAAAAAAACTTTCACTATCTGTGTTCCTTAACATCAGACTATCAGTGAATCCCAACAGTAAAAACATAGTCATTACAGAAAAAAGAAAATAATTGCTTTTGCAGGCAAGGATTGTCTGTAAAACAGAATATACGTTGCACATTGAATATAAAGTTGGCATCAAGGTAATTACAAAATATGGCACATCACAAGTTATGCTAATATAAAATTAAACTTCTAACATAAATCTAGTCTAGGAACACCTAGCACTATCAGTTTGATAATATGTTCTTAACTCACATAATTGCAGATAATCATTTGAACACATTCAATGGCTGATTTAACTGGATGATAAAATATGCGCTGCCATGTCCAGGCATAGTAGATTTAAAGGGGCTATCCAGTCCCAGTTATATCATGATAAAATATTAGACCTAAAGGGATATGGAGGTCATCTTGATTCATAGAATTTGAGATTTTGAAAAGACCTTAGAGATTATTTAGTCTAGTCCCCTCATTTTACAAATGAGGAAAATGAAGCCCAAGAGGAAAAGCAATTTACTCCAGGTCCCTAAAGGACAGACCTGGAATTCAAACTCAGATCCTCTTCAGGGAAATCCAGCAATCTTATCATCCAACATCATTTTTTCCGACAAACCTTAGTAAATAATAGGAATAGCTCCCATTTGTATAGATCTTTAAGTTGTGTAAAATCTTTCCTTACAACTCTTGTAGGGAGAACATGTACTTTAAGTTTTGTTTGATAGATGAGAAAGTTGAGGTATAGAGAGTGTTGTGAAAATAAAAAATCTTGCCCCCAGTCATGTTGTTATTATTTTCCAGAAATAGTATTTTTTTAAACTTGTATTTCAGATTTCAAATCCACTACTTTCTACACTCTATACCATTCCAAGGTTGGTGTAGTCATAGACTTATTTGTGTGTGTGTGTGTGTTTATATATTATATTTAAGATTCCACCATTTTATTGCAATTAGAAAGCTAAAAGTCAATTCTAGTAGTAAGTCTCTAAAACCTATTACAATTAGAATTAATCACAATTAATTGATTCTTTTGTAGTAAATGCTTCAGTATCAATTCTGCTGTGAAAAAAATTACTTTTGAGCTATTTTGATGCGGAAAAACAATAAGAAAACCAATGGTACGCCGACCTCAGTTATGACATCAAAGAGGTGGACAAATTAACACGATTACTGAGCAAAAGCAGTCCACTTACCCTACCCTTACCCTAGTCATTGACAGACTCCTCCATAAGTCTACTTAGGGCATTTTCTGCTATTGAAAACCAGTGGAGGAAAGCATCAAAATAATGGTAGAACCATCCTGATGATTAGCATTACCATCCCCAACCTCTCTTTCTTGGTGTCAGAGAAGTGGAACACTGGCCTTCTATGCTCACAATTGGGGAAAGAAAATTATTCTTTTATCCAACACAAATCTTCTTTTATCCTTCCTCATCTTTACCTCCCTCAGGGTATATACTGTGGTCCATGGACACCAACATGTCTGAGAACATATGTAAGAATTCAGAAATTACCGACAAAAATGCACATCACTGATTTTGTGGTAATCACCATCACTCAACGCTTAGACATTCTCTGGGTCCAAGACATCAAGAAGATTTCAGTATAGGCCAATGGACATGATTTCTCTATGAAATGGACATAAAAGAGAGGTCATCAAAAGGAACACATAGAGAAAGCCATTCAGGAATACACATACCCTCTTTCCCCAGAGCCATGCTATTCTGCAACAAAAAGGTATTATTAGAAATATAGGTCTCATAGGGTAATCTATGTGATACAGTGGATAGAGCTCTGAGTCTAGAGTTAGGAGGACCTAGGATCAGGGAGTCAACTAGCATTTATTAAGCATCTACTATGTTTCAGGCATTCTGTTAAGCCCCAGGGATACAAAAGGAGGTGGTGGTACAAAATAACCAACTTGTTCAGGATTACAGACAGAATGTTTCAGTGGCAAAACTTGAAGTCCAGTTTTCTGGATTCAAAGACTAGCCCTTTATTCATTTTATTATGTTATCAAAAGAGGAGGAACAAAAGGAGAATAAAAAGGAAGAAGACAAGAATAAGGGAAAGAGGAAATAAGAAGGAGGAGTAAAGAGCAAGAGGAAGAAGAAGAAATGATACAGAAGAGAGACAGTAGGAGTTACAGGATTAGCATCAGATTCAGGAAACTCTAGGTTCAAATCTGGCTTTTGACACTTTCTGGTTGTATAGTCCTATACAAGTCACTTAATCTCTCAATGTCTCTGACAATTATCTAAAATAATGCAACTGAGCCCACCCACCCCCCTCTTCCTTATTCAGTCCTTTTAAGAAAGAACATTGACAATGGTCTTGTTCTAGGAACATGGTAAGGGAATGAATAAAAGAGTGGTATATAACCACTGCAGCAGAGAGCCAGGGGACTGAGCTAGGAAAGGGGTGGGGGAAGAGAAAAGGAACTGGAAATACTTCCAGAGCAAGGCTAGATGACATTTCATTCATCTTATAAAAAACAGACAAATAAGAAAAAACTTCTACCCACTTTTTAAAAAAATGAGGATAGAAGGAATAGACCTACAATTTACAAATGAATTATCAAAAATATAACTTCCGTCTATTGAAATCTATCTCTAGCAAAGTTCTAATATATATCTCTAGCTATCATTTAATGTCCAATGCTAAGAAGAGAATAAAAAGAAACCATATGTCCTTTCTCCCTTCTTACTATACATTTTATACTTTTGGTATACAAAAAGCATCAATCTGTTTTATAAACTCATACTCTAATTTATTTTTTCATATCGTGACTCTTCTCCACTACATTGGTTAAATCTTTCAAGGCTTTGCTAACAGAGCATAGATTCAGGCTGGTCTTACCAAAATACGAAGACTTCAGTTCAGAGATGGATTTTGTATTTATTGTCCAAGGACCAACCTAACCAAGTCTGCAAAGACTTGCCACTAGGCTGGTCAAAGACTGATGAACATCTCAGACCCTGAAACCTACAAGACCATCTACTGAGTTTTGAGAGGGGTTATTAGCTACATAAGGGGAGGGAATACAAACGCGAACAGGATAGGGAGAGATAGGGTTAAGCAGTGAAAAGAACATTGGATTTTGAGTCTAGAATGTTAGTTCAAAACCTGGTTCTGTCACTTATTATATAATGTCTGTGATCTTGGGTAAACTGCTTAACCTTTATTGACCTCAGTTTCCTCATCTGTGAAAAAAAAAAAAGATGGGGTAGAAAAATATGACCTCTGAAGTACCTTTCAGCTCTAAATTTATTATTTTATGGTTACAAATCCTTGAAATATGGAATTACTAATGCACTAAAAAGACTACATTTCATAACTTTTATCATTTTATTTCATCCATAGTCAGGCAGTCAACTAGCATTTATTAAGCATCTACTATGTTTCAGGCATTCTGTTAAGCCCCAGGGATACAAAAGGAGGTGGTGGTACAAAAATAAACATTCCCTGCTTTTAATTTTCTCACAGTCCAATGGGGGAGATAGCATGCAAACAACCATGTATAAACAAAATATAGACAGGATAAATTAAAAATAATCAACAGAGAGAAAGCATTAAGCTAAGGAGGATTGAGAAAGGCTTTCTTAAGAAAGTGGGACTTTAACTGAATCTTGAAGGAAGTCAGGAAAGTTAGGTAGAGATGAGCAGGGAAAGAGTTTCAAGCATGAGGACAGTCAGTGAAAACACTGACCATAGTAAGCACCATTAAACAATGATATACCAAAGTGTGAAGGGGTTGTAATCCATGTTGGTCAGGGATCCTTAAAATATTGAAATAAGTATTATTTCTCTTATCACATTTCATATCCCTCAAAAGGAGAATAACTACATGAAATAACTTACATCATCATTAATAATCAAGTTATAGTGAAGTTATGGATATTGCATGGGGAGGAAGTTGCCTATATTTCTAATATATTCCACAAATCAAATGATTTAAAAGTTTTACATGTTTCTTCAAAGGTAACATTTAATATCTGCATATCAAAATGTAAAATTCACGTTAGATATTTATATGGGCTTATATTGATAGAGTTTTCACAAACAAATAGAATATTTGATTATAGTTAATTCTGGATTATTTATTAGCTAGAGGGTCAGGGTTCAATTAAATAAATAGATGATCCCTACATCTTATTTAAACCAGTAGCTTTACCCTCCTCCTCAAGCAAAAAAGCAAAACTGACTCATTTAAGTGCTAGGTCTTCTATTCACTATGGATAATAGTTCTTATAGTAATATCTAAAAAACAGATTCAGAAGAAGCATAGTAACTTAAATAACTAAAAAAGGTGATACATAAATTTTATTAAGATGAATGTCTATCCTTGATATTTTTCGTACCAACAAGTAGAAGGCAGTTTCTAGGGTGGAAGTGACAGCAACCTTAGGAGGAATGGGAAAAGAAAGCCAGGTTACATGACTTGTTCAGCTCACTGTCTGTCAGTTCATACAATTCTTCCCAGGTTTCTCTGAAACTATCCCTTGCCCTGTCATTCTTGTATCCTGGTTTTTAGAAGAGGAAATTACAAAAAGCCTAAAAAGAGGTTAGATTTAATCCCATAAAGTAGATTTGACAGGGTAAGCAAACCCTAAACTTGTTGGAAATGCTCAACAGTGAAATTCTTAAAGTATACAAAGAATTTCAATAAGGAAGAAAAAGGAGATTTGTTAAAATTGTGATCAATATGAATATAGAGGTGACTCATTCACTAATTTAGACTTTAATACTATGTCCAGAAGATGGAAACAAAGGTAGTTAATGAGAATATGTACAAAAGCATGGCCAATTTGTAATCAATAAACATTTATTAAGTGTTCACTATGTGCCAGGCAAGAGTTCTAATGCTCAAAATGAGTTGAACCTGACAAGGAAAGGTAAGAACAACAAAATTGGTGTCTGCGTTTTGCTTGTTTATTGTAGCTATATGGGGGATAAGAAAAGTATTTAATAAGGCACGCAAGCCATTTAGGACGTAAGAAATAAGTTAAAGTTGATGGAGAAAAGAGAGCTGAAGAGTTCTTTTGTTTTTTTTTTCTGACAAAATATTTGGAGAAAGGAAAAAAAGAACAAGTTAATATCCTAAATAAGGAAGAAGATAGTAAGAGGATATTGGTTAGTTCCAGTCACCAGACTCAGATTAACGACTGTCTCTGTTACTGAAAGAATTAGCAGATATGATTATTGAGTCACCATCATTGACCACTGGAAGATACTGGAAAATAGTAAAGGTGCCACAGGATCAGAAAAGGAAATTGTCCTGGTTTTCACAAAAAGGAAGGTAGAATGAGGAGGAAAGGGAGAGAGTGGTATTTGCAAACTGCAGGCCAAAGAACTTTAACTGCTAGCAAAATTCTAGACTGCTTTATTAAAAGGAAGGTGGTTATTGATTATCTTAAAAAGGTGGAAGTGATCATACAGAGTCAGTAAGGTTTTATCAGGCGTAGATTGTGCTAATCTAAACTAATTTCCTTTTTTAGAATTTGATTATTGACTGGTAGAGAGTGACATACTATAGACAGATTTTATCTGAATATTAAGATAAACATTTGACAATTTCATGTTATCGTGGAAAAGATGGATGTGTGTCTATGTGCGTGTGTGCACATGCACATGTGTGTGGAGTAGGTATGTTCGTAACTTTTCAAGTGTTTCAAAGTCTTTCATAACCTCATCCTTTCTAACTTTCTTGTCTTTCTACACCTTAATCCCCTCAAAGTATTCTTCAGTTCAATGGCACTGACTTCCTTGTACTTCTCAAATATACCACTTTCTGATCTTTTTCTACTGACTGCTCCTCGTGCTTAGAACTCTCTCCCTCCTCATCTCGGTCTCCTGACTTCTCTCACTTCCTTTAAGTCTCATCCAACGTGTTACCTTCTGCAAGAAGCCTTTCTTGGTCCCCTTAATCTTAGTGCCTTCCTCCTGTGATCATCTCCAAGTCATCTTGTGCATACCTTGTTTGCTTATAGCTATTTACATGTTGTCTCACTCATTAAATTCTGAGCTGTTTGAAAGCAGGGGCTATTTTTTGTTTCTTACTTTAGTTTTAACCTTTCATTGTATCCTCAGCACTTAGCATATGGTAGTCTCGCATATTGTAGGCATTTAATAAATCCTTTTTGACTGACTGGACCTAAAGAAGAGTTATTAATGGTTTCATATCAGTCTTGAATGAAATTTCTACTAAAATAACATCCAGGAATCTGTGCTTATCTGTGTACTGTTTAACATGCTTATCAAATTTGTGCATGACACAAAGCTGGAAGATAAAAGGTAACATTATATGAAAGGGAAGAGAACAAGCATTTATGTAGCACCTACTGTGTGTCAGGTATCATGCTAAAACTTCACAAATATTATCTCATTTGATCTTATAAAAAAGTTAGGACACCAAAAGATCTTGAACAGTTAGAACATTGTGCCAAATAGAATAAGATGAAATTAATAGAAATAAATGCAAAATTCTACATTTGAGTAAAAAAAATGAGTACAAAATTAGGTATGAATGTATAACTCATGACCACTGTTTGCCCGAAAAACATCTGGGGGCTTTAAGTGAAGTACAAGTTCAATATGAATCAAGTATGTGATGTGGGACAGTTAAGAAAGCTAATGAAATCTTAGGCTGTACTGACAGGCAGAGAATCTAACACTATTATTTGGTTCTAGGTGCTAGATTTTAGAAAGGACGTTGAGAAACAGAATAATGTCCAAGACAGAAAGAACAAAATGGTGAAGGTTCTTAGGGTCATTCTATATAAGGATTATTTAAACAAATATTTAGTCCAGAGGACAGAAACCATGAGAGGAAGAGGTAGATTGATAACCATCTTCTTGGCCCCAGATAGCAATATTGTTTAACAAATAAAGAAGTTAAAAAGAAGCTAATTTAAGCTTGAAGCAAGGAACACCATCATGAAGTGGAATGCATTGCCATTTTGATGTACGTAGTAGTATGTTCCTCCTCACCACAGGCAAAGACAGATGAAGCATTTATTTGTTGTAAAGGAAAGTTTTTGTTCCTGTATGGTAAGATTAGAAAGATGGCTCTGACTGAGATTCAAGATTCAAGACTGAGATTTTCTTATTGCATAATAGATAATCTACTGACAGACTAATTAGTCTCTATTTAAAAAAAATCTATCACTGATTATATCTGGATGAGTTGATGGCTCAACTTTTAACATATTATCTTCTATTTGAGAAACAAGTTGAGATAAGGAGAAGAGGTTTGGGGAGTCAACAAATCTCTCCATCCTGAGACTTACTCTGTGCATGATCTTATAGAGGTTCACCTCTCTAAGTTTCTATTTCCTCTTCTGTCAAATGGAGATAGTTAAATTAAAATAATTTAACAGTGCTGTTAAGAGAATCAAATGTGATAAAATATAAAATAGGTTTTGCGAAATTTAAACATAATATAGATTTTATTCTATTATTACTACATATAAAGACCTTTTGACAGCTTTGTAGAATGACAGTTTGCCTTCTGTCATTCCCTGTTTCTTTGTCATTAGAAGTTTCTATTTATTTTAAACTAAAAAAACCCAGCAATTAACTAGGAATGGCAAGGAGTAAAAACTGGACCCACTAACATCATCTTCATTTTATTAATCAACAAGTGAATGGGCATAACCTAAGGATCAATTAGATCAAAGCATTTGATCCTGAAGCCAGAGTTATCAGTTTGAGACTCATATCATCCAGTTAGCATTTCTCTCTTTCAGAGACATCTTGAAATTCACGTTATTGGTTGAGAGAACTGTGTAAAAGAGTGAGATGTTCTATGGACCACTGAGTTACTGTTATCATTCAAAGCAAAAAATCACAGAACAGCTTTCATGATCTCATCTTCTCTTCTGGTTTCTAAGCAGTGTGGATGGCTCTGCTTGCTGCTAACTCTGCTTATGCTACAACCCTCACCCCATCTTCAACCTTTCTGCTGAAACAGGAGGTATCTGAAATAGCCATATCTGTTAGGGTGGGGTTATAAGAGATAACTGGACTGAAGAAGAGCCTTTCCTGTTATAAACTCCAACATCAGGTCCTTTTCAATCAAGGATTATCACATCCCTTTTTCCTATTCTTCAAGTTCCAACAACAATACCTATCCAATCATGAGGTACCTCACACACAATTTGCCACATGCTATTGAAATTTATATAAGCTTTGTCCTGTTCCTTTGGAAAATCTCTGCCCATGAGAGTGGGGCTTCCATGCTGACAAATTCAATAAATCCTCATTGGTTCCTCAATTTTGGTTCTGTTTTCTTTCTTGTTCTGGTTTGTTTCAGCAATAACAATTTTATCCACACCAGTCATATATAAGAAAAAGATTGTTAGGCTTGGTTTTTGATCTACATTTGCCATGAAACCTTCACTAGCTGGTGAAACTCAAGGATCTACTCTGATCCCTACTTTCTCAGACCTCTTACACCTCTTATAGCCTTAATGATGCACAATTTAGAAATACTGTTATGAATTTTTTGGTTTTTTTCTTTCAGTTATTCATCTTCCCCCCCCAACTAGGTTGGAAATTCCTTGAGGAATAGGGACCATATTTTATTCTTTTCGTATATTCTCAAAGTTAAGCATAATCCTGACCCAAAAAAATCATCAATATTCAATAAATTGCCAGACTTTCAGGATTTTATTGCAAAAAGATCTGAACTCAACAGAAAATTTGACATACAAGATAAAAGAAAAATTTAAGGTAAACATCAAAGACTATTTACAAGTCACTCAATAAGGACTATCTGTTTACTCTTTATAGGAGGAAATGTAAATTGTATGTCTTAGACTGTAATTAGTAACTGGGTAGTTAGAAAGATGAGTGGAGCTGAGTATGATGTGATTCTTAAAAGTAATACCACCTAGGAAAAGGTGAAAAGAGTAATTATCTTATATACATAAAGTTGGAGAGGAAGAACTGACACAGAGGAATTAGATGGGGCAGGAGGGCTGGGAGTTCTAGAACCCTATTCTCATCTGGAATGGGTTACAGAGGGAACAATACACACACACATAGGTATATATGTATATGTCTGTGTGCGTATTATATATGTTTGTATTTTACACATATGTATATATGTATGTATAAGAGTCTTCTAAATTCAGAAATAAATAAAAGGCTAAGGGTATATAAGGAGTGAAGAAGGATTTTTAGAAGGAACTCTACTCACATCAGATCTGGATTAAAGAAAGAACAATATATAAATTTAAAAGGGAATAAAAGTCTTCTAAATTTATAAAGAAATAAGAGGGTGAGGCAATTAGATAAGAGGTGATACAGAAGTGTCTAGATTAATGGGAATGGGATAAAGAGGGAATAACATATGTCTGGAAGACTAAAAGTCTTCTAAATTCAGATAAAAAGAGAGGGCTAGGGAAAGGGGGAAGGGAGAGAATAAGGGAGGGATTCTTGGAGGGTGGGTAGTTAAGTAATAAGAGGACAAAGTAGTGGGTAGAAGTAAAGTAGAGGAGTCAGGAAGGATAGGAAATAAAAGACACATAAAAATAAAATAAAGATCAGAAGTAAAATTTATTAAGGGAAAAAGCATGGATAGTAATCTTGATCTTAGTCAAGGTCAAAACTAAAATAGATTTAATCTAAAGAGAAAGACAGGAAAACTACACTATATGTCAATCATATTAATCAATTATTCAGTATAAGGTTGTAATATTACTGTGGTGTAGGAAATGAGTTGGTGGATTTCGAAAAATATGGAAAGACTTGGACTTGTGAAGGAAGATGTTGTCTACCTTCAGTGAAACATAGCACAAGCAAGTATAGCACAGTCTTACACATGAATGTATATGTGTACATATGGCATGTTTCCATGTGTATGTGTATGTACATGTATGTATGTCTATATGTTTGTGTTTTTATGTGTGTGTGTATCCATGCTTAACTGCAGTCTTCTGGGGGTGGAAGAAGGAAGAAGGGAAAAAAGAACAAAGTGAAACGTGCACAGCAGAGAACAAAATAAAACCTACAAGAAAATAAAGATGAGCAACTCTGAACACAATGTGTAATATTTAATACATAGGCTTTCCTGAAATGGAAATTTATTGCTTTATATTTTGAATCCTCTCCTATTCTGCTGTGCACATGGCAAAGTTTCTTTTCTTACTTTGTATTTAAGCTTTAGTATTTAAGTTTGCTTCTTTTTTCTTTTCTTATTTTGTATTTAAATTTAGTATTTTTTAAAAATTACAAAAAAGAGAACTACTAGAGCAGGCATGATCAGTCAATATAAGGTTACTCCGTTTTAGGAGAGGGTAAACAAAGTCATTTTGAGTAGGGTCCAATTCTTTGTGACTTTAGATTTTTCTTCAAAGATATTGGAATGGTTTACCATTTCCTCTTTCAGCTCATCTCTTGAAGAAACTGAGGCAAATAGGGCTAAGTGACTTGCCCCGGGTCGTACAACAAAGGAGTGTCTGAGACCAGATTTGAACTCACCCTGATGAGTTTTCCTGATTCTACACCCCAGCACTCTAATCACTGAACCATCTAGTTTACCCAAGTACTTCCCCATTGCAAGGACCTATTACAACAACTGTAGCTTAAAGCTTAGTTCTTAATGGAGACTCTATTTACTCTCACCAACTTGCTTCACATGTGCTGGTTTCCAGGAGGAGTCATCTGACATCACAGAGCATTTTGTATCTCTGTTATGTAGTGACAATTTCGCCTATTTTTTGCTGTGTTGTTGTATGTGTCGCTTGCAGGGGTGGGCTGAAGCAGCCCACATTAGCTGTTGAGAAATCAGTGTTAAATTTTCAGTGTGATCATCTACACTTCAGAAATTAGCAAATGCTATACAAATCAGGGCTTATTTGGTTGATTGGTAGATGTAGGGGAATGATAGAGTAAACATTAATAATGCAAGTTAAACCTAAAAGCATGTCCCGTGCACATTTCTAAGAGAGCTAGTTGTTTTATAATACATTTAACAACATTTACCTGAAAATTCACACTTCTGCATTTCTTTCTTAATATTGTCAAGACTCAAGACCACCTCTCACTTTTCAGACATCCTGTTTTCCAGAGCTAAGGCCTAGCATGCAACCTGGGCCCTGAGCTTGGCACAACAATCCTTTGCACTAACCCTTTGGATGAACTCTGCTGCCACTAAATCACAGAAATGATGGCCCTGAGCTTGGGCAAGCACCAAGAGGCTATGAATGGACTTTTTGTCACCAGACAACCTTGCTTCACTGTTACCGTTGTATCTCACCACTGTTGCTACACTACATGTTTGAATCTTTATCTCACCACGAATATATAAATTAAGGTTTTCCTCAGATCTCCTACTAGAGGAGGCCCTGACATGTGTCTTATTTCTTTCCCCCAGTACAATAAAACTTTTTGCTTTTAACCTGTGAGAGCTCTTTGGTAGTTTTTGGAGTTAATAGGGGTTGTAAAACCTCTCTAACTCTTTGGTCACTTGGTACCAAAGTTGCCAGTTTGGTGGCAGCAGGATCTGAAAGTAATTAATTACCTTCTGCCCTGCCCCTAGTGCAATCCAAATTACAATATCAACAGGAGTCCTTTGAGCCCAGCTAGATTTGCTCTTGGAGTGTGGCAGTGGATGATTTTCCTTTGCTGGTTCATAAGCTCTTGTCTTTGGTTGAGCTCTGCTCGCTTGATGGATTGAAATTTTGATTCTGTGACTGAAGACAGTTTTTGTTTGGCCCTCCCTCAGGAGAGGTTATGTTTGGCCCCTCCCTCAGAGAGGTTTTGTGTTTCTGTCCATTATAGGAACTTTATTTCAACTTCATATCTTAAGATTTTTGGAAATGCATACCATTTTCTTTCAGGTCTGTAAACTAGCTGCAGAGGATGATCTGCTTCAGAAAACAGTAACCCAAAGTCTAAGTCATGGGCTCAAAACCTTCTGGTATGTAATTAATTGGCAGAGATTGACCCAAGACAACTCCCATCACTATTAGCCAATTTCAGGTTCTTTTGATTGGGATAAAATAAATTACTTTAAGAAACATCTTGATGAAGCCAGCAAGAAAATTAGATACACAGAATGGGATGTTTTTTTCAATAAAGGACTACTCTTGTAACTTAGATTCCCTTGCTTTTTGTAACTTAGATTACCTTAAGAAAAGCTTAGATAGAATCATCCTATGTGTCTTTCTTATCATGTTGTCTGTATTTGTATCTTTGTAAAACATAAAATGTCTGGGTTGTATTTTATTGTTTGTAGATTCTGATACCTTGAAAACTTTGAACTACTGTCAGCCAGAAAACTGCAAAGGGATATAGCCAAAGAGTTTAGAATAGTGGGGAAGATTAATGAACGTTCATACTTGAAGCAATTGTCCCAGTATGCAGGATTAACTCCCATTTAAATTTTCCCCAAGGAGATTAGGCTGTGAGAAAAGAGAAAAAATAATCTTCAAATCACTTTTTCTGTCATTTCAGTTGTGGCCACATTGGAATCACAGAAATAAAGTCAGATAATCAAAGTTTATATAAATGTTAAAAACATATTGATAGATTTTGGAATCATTACAGAGTTTAAAGACTTATTTTTAAAATTGCAGGTGAGAACTCGGGATTTGGGGTAATTTCAGGAATTTAATCATTTCTGAAATAGTAAGTTTTGGGATGCTACTCTGTAAATTTGCTTTAAGGAAAAATAAGAATTAAAATCTTATAAAAGTTAAAGTGGCATTTGAACTTTCACTGAAAACTGATAGATTCATTGTTTTAGGGTAATTAAGGAAGGCAGCTAGTTTGGAAGTAATCTCAGAGTGAGGGGGAAAATAATAAATATAAGGTTTGCACTTTTTAGTCACCTCTTGTTAACTGTTTCTTAACCACAAAGAGAGAAAAGATTGTTTAAATCACAGATCTTCTGTGGACACTCTCTCCCCAATTCAGAGACCACTTTCCTCTTGTTAATCCCTTTCATCTCAGATCAGATTCCTAAAAGAGGTGTTAAAAGAAAATGCTGGGGAAATGTAGGGAAACTAGAAGTATATTCCTGTTGCAGAAATTTATTAGCACTGTAATCTTGATCAAGGTACCTTATCTCTATTTGTAATATTAGCAGTGTAATCTTGATCAAGGTACCTTATCTCTATTTGTAATATTAGCAATGTAATCTTGATCAAGGTACCTTATCTCTATTTGACCCAGTTTCCTCATCTGTTAGGAGAAAAATAATAATGGTACTCACCTCTCAGGTTTGTTTAAGAACCAAAATGATATAATGATTGCAAAGTGCTTAAAACAGTGACTGGCATATGCTAAGCTCTATATTATTATCATTTTTTAAATTGAGTGAAACTTATAAATCTAAAGTGGGTTTTAAAATGACAAAGGTAATGAGATTAATGATTTTTCAGATAGGATAATTTGGAAATGCAATTTACTGAATTGATGTCATCTGAACTTTTGTTTCATGTTTTAATTACACAATATTGTTCTTGTTATTATCATAAATTCTCTTATATTGTGGAATTTGAGAAACCATTGTAACTGTAAGGTTATGAATTGGGTTTTTAAAAGGATGTGATAAAAATAGACATTGGAAAACTGTTAAATACTTATTGAGGTATATTTTGTTATAAAACTCATAATAATGACAATAATAGTAATGTTTACTAAAATTATGAATCGTCATTTGAAAATTATTGGCTATTATGAAAAATACGGCTTCAACATGGTAATCACGAGTAACTATTAGGTACCTTCTGTATGTCTGAAGCACCAGAAAATGGTTAGTGTTCATTTATAAGTAAAGGATCCATGTTAAGTATTAGGGAAAAATCAGGAAAGATAATTATTAAAACCTACCTAAGTTGGTTTTAATTTTGCCATTTAAGGCAAAAATTCTGGGGACTATAATTTACTATTGTTTTGAGTTTGGATTAAAGGGATAGTTTTTGGAATTGTCATGAAGTCAATAGTAGAACATGGTATGTGCTGCAGTCTGGAAAACTTTAAAAGTGAATTTCTGTGCCTAGGAAAAATTTGGGGAATGACCTTGGCACAGCCTAGGTAGGAGCTTCCTGACTCTATTTCCCCATTATGCTATTTCCTTTCTGAAAAGGAAAATTCCCCTCCTGGTTAATCTTGATTGAGCCTTCCTTTTAACACCCTATGACTGTATGATTGGCTGAAAGATGACCCATTCCTGGAATCAAACAGAACTGAGGGAACTTTTCCCCATTATGATATAGGACATTGCTATAACTTTGTCCCTCCTTTTCCTTTTATAGCAAATTTCTATAATCAAGAAGGTTTGTAAGTACAATAATAAATTTATTGAATAATAGATTGATACTGGGACATTTCTGAGTTACTATAATAGAATGCAAATCTGAACATTTTACAATTTTAATCTTGTTTTTTTTTGTGGTCAGATTATAACACAGGGATGATATCCTCCTAAGGGGGAAACGATTAGGCAAAGTAATAAGACAAACATGTAATACAAAAGTCTTCTAATTAAATGGAATAGTGAATTTTGAGAAAGCAAAAGGATTAGACTGTCTTCTCTAACAACTATGTACATGTGTATATGAATGGGTTCTAAATTTATCTATCATGAAAACTCAGGTTTACATTTTGGTAGTATTAACTTCTCAAGATTGGATTAAGGATTTTATACATACGTTGTACTGATAACGGTAAAAGAAGTGAAATTATTTCCCCTTTTTAAGATATCTGGTAATTTAAAAGGTAAAAGAGCTCATTGCCCTTATAACTTTTTTTTTAAAGATTCTTATATCAGGTACAGGATTTAGATAAGGATAGAAACAGCAAATGGTATATAAATTGAAATTCTGTGAAGTTTCAAAAATGGAGAACCAAATTTTTTTGAGTAATTGTCCTAAATTATATTAAATCAGAATTATCTAGAAATTTCTAGGTTTGGAACCAGAGAATCAGAGTCCCCTTCAGAGCTGTCCTCAGAATAAAACCTATCATAGAAGAAAAGTTATCTAAGGAACATACAACTACAGGAGACATCTGAGACTCAAAATGTGCTAGATGAATGGATATTGAGAATGGGTTAGGGTTACAAGGTTACAAGGAGACTTGATGTTAGTTAATATTGTTGATAAGTACAGTATTGCTTTTATCTTTTGTTTCTAGGCTCAGTTTTTGAGATTCTGGTTGCTGATCATAATCTTGAGATCTTGGTTTATGTTTAAGTTTTCTTAGTTATCTTGCTGACATGTAAATCTCCCTTCTCAAAACCAGTCCATTGTGAGTCATCTAAGTAGTTTGATCTGTAATTTGATATTGATGAAACTTGACTTAATGTAATTATTTCTATGAATTTATGAGAAACCTTATTGTACTGCTTGAATATAGTCCTGCATGACAGGGAAACTGGACCATCTCTGTGTATTGTTTAGAGACTTTTAAACAAAGATCTGTGTTATGTTAACCAGAAACTTAGATCCAAAGATTGGTGCAAGGAGTTTTCTTGCAATTGTACATCTCAAGAAATCCATATATCTCATCTGAAAACTGGCCTTGTACTGATCATTAAATCATTGTTTCTAAGGGACCCTACCAGGTCCTTCTGACTACTCACACAGCTGCCAAATTTGTGAATGTGGACTCTTGGATCATCTGAAGAAAGTCCTTGCTCCTGAGTGAATGGTAGAAATTTCTGGAGATATTAAGGTTGTCTGGCAGGGACTCAGAAGCAACTGATACCCAAATGAGACAGCTGTCCCAAGATTCTGGACAAGGGATGAGTATACTATCACAGTTTTTTTTTCCTCTTCCCTTTTGTGATCTGCCGAACCCCCAAGGCCCTGATTCCCCTCTGGGAATTTCTCAATGATTCTTGGAACACACTTTCACAATAGGTCCTCTTGAAAAACTGATCTCCTATGATAAAATCTACTCCATTATTACTAAAGAAGAGGGGCTAGCAAATTGATAGATATGCCACCTTACCCTCTAAGGTCCCAAAACTGCTCTACTATTTTTTCCTGGTCTAATTTCCTTCTCATGGATTATACCTGCTTCTCTTTTATTGGACAGAAGGGTGAAATGCCAGGATCCAAGACCACCTTACTCTTTCTAGACACCCTGTTTCCAGAGGTGAGGCATAGCTAGCATACAAGCTGTGCCCTGCACTTGACATAACAACAGTCCTCTGCATGAACTTTGCTGCAACTAAATCATGGAACTGATGATCTTGAACTAAGCTTGGGTAAACACCCAAGACCAAGATCTAGATGTGAAGCCCTGCTATGAATGGACTTTTTGTCACTAGACAACCTTGCCTCACTATTGATTGTGTGCCATATAACTGTTGCTACACTACTCTGTTTGATTCTTTATCTAGCCAAAAATATACAAATCAAGGTTTAGCCCCACTGCCTTGGGAAGTCCTGAGATGTGTCTAATTTCTCTCCCCCAGTGGAATACAGAAAGCTTTTTGCTTTTAACCTGTGTGAGCTCTTTGGAATTTTTGCAATTAACAGTGGTTGCAAAACCACTGGTTATTTCTTACCAGAGTTGATAATATATTACAAGCCCTTTGAAGGTAGGGGTTCCTGTCACATGCATCTTTCTGTCTCTTCCTAGATCAAAGAATGTTTATTTGTAATAAGAGCTTAATAAAGACAGCATGACAAAGTGCATAGATGATGAACTGATTTTGGAGTCAGAAGATCTGGGTTCAGATCCTGTCTCTGATACGTGCTAGCTGTGTAACTAACAAAGGCTCACAGAACAAATGCATAATGGCATTGAATCTAGAATGTCTAGTTGGTTTATATATGCAACATGATAGATTTGCATCCTATGACCATCTCACTGGACTGTATCTCCTAAAGACAAATAGGTAGGTGATAGATATTTAGTCCCCCTAATATTTATGCATTCTTGCATCTGTAATCAAGTACCTATTTTGTTTCCCTGTATCTATGACAATGTATAATGAAGGATACATATATCTTTATAATTATATGAGAAATATCTATAGTTACATATGAAATCTGTCCCTGAATGCCTCTGGCATCTATATGTTTCAGAGTAACACTGTGTCTCTGTGTGTTACTTTGTCTGTAGGCATGCTTCTAACAAATGTTTGTATATTAAGTCAAGTAAAGGGAAATAGTTGGTGTTTTTTAACTAAGGAAAAAGGTTCCTTAATCCCTACTGGCTGAAGCTGAAGTGTCTTGTTTAAGAAGGGTGAGTAGTGTTTCCCTAAGACAGAAGATATTGCCTTGACCCCTGCTAAGCATAGTGCCTCAAGGTAAACACTAAAAAAAAAATGCTTCCTTGTTTCCTTCCTTCCTTCTTTGCTTCCTTTCCTTCATTCTTCCTTTCTTCCTTCTTTTCTTAACTTTCTCTTTTTCTCTTCTTCATTCCTTCCTTTTTTCTTCCATCCTTCCCTCCTTCCCTCCTTTTATTCTTTTCCTCCTTCCTTTCTTCCTTCTGTCTTTCCTTCCTTTCTTCCCCTCTTCCTTCCATCCTTCTGTCTTTCCTTTGTTCCTTCATCCTCTTTCTCCCTTCTTTTCTTTTTTTCCTTCTTTTTTCTCTCTCTCCCTCCCTTTTGAGTCCTTCCCTTGGAGACAGAAAATTATAAGCAACCTATACTGGAGGTAAGAAGACAGCCTTTACTGGAGGCAAAAAAAAGGGCACTGGGTTAACAGGCAATATCAACAATTACAAGATTATGTGGCTATACTTGGAGGTGAAATGTTTAGAGAGGCAGGTGGCCCTGGTGGGGCAAAAATCAAGGAAGAAAGGTGAAACAATATCAGGCTATTAATTTGGGAGCTAATGGAATGTCAGTTTAGATATTGTTCCTAGTCCAGTGGGAATCCTGTGTGCAACAGACAGACAAATTATGATATTAGAGAAATATAGCAGAGCTACATTTAAATTAGTGCTACACAGAGAGGCATGCTAGCTTATACTCTGACAAATCTCTGCATGTGTCCTACAAGCCAATAGCAGCCATGCTTCTATGATACAGATTCAGCTGAAATGGAAACCTTTCTGTTAGGATATTGTTTAGCTGAGACTTGGAAAACTGCAAAGAAATAAACAAACCAACCCTGTAATCAATGTGCTTTTCTTTCCTTGTAAGATTGACTTCTGTCCTTTACTGAGAGTCTGCTAATTCAGGGAGGGAGAAACATTCTTTGGTTTCAAGATCCTATGTACTTTTATCACCCATTGTTTCTACCTAATAATTATCCTCATAGTGTAATGGCTGTCCTCATGTGGACATTTTTTTTCAAGCATTATCTATTCAGGCAATCTCTGTGTTGGCATAAAAACACTTGTGGATGTAAATTAGACATGAGTGAAAAGCCAGCGAGAACAATAGCCAGAAAAGCTTTCAAGACTCAAAATAATGTGCTCATTACTGGGAGGTCATTTACTGAGCCACATGTAGGGTTAGCTTCAGGGGGAAAAGGAATTACTGGCAAAAACAGGCAAACTGCAAATCTGGTCATTTTTGCGTACACTTTCTTAGCAGACTTCAGGGAAGACTATGTTTTCCTGAAATGGATTCACTAAGGTGACATTTAGCACCTCTGTTTTTTTACCAGATAAATTATCTAAATATCAAATAAACAGAAAAACTTCCAGATTTCATTTACTTTGAGTTCAATTTAGATCACTAAGCGTTTATGAAGTGCCTACAATGTGCTAGACATTTTGAAAGGCACATAGTGGTTATTTAATGTAAATAAACCCCCAAAATACTGTAAAAGAAAACAACTGTGAATCGCTTAAGAATTATGATCAATATGAAAGAAGAAATATGATGAATTATTGATCAATTATGCTCAATCAGACACAGCTGGCACAATGGAAAAATTGAAAACAGTTCCTGTTCTCAAAAAACTTACTTTTTATTGAAGGAAACAATATGCACTCAGATAAGTAAATATAAAAGATGTAATGGGTACATCTGAAGTAATTTTAAGAAGGTAGGAAGTGAATTCTAACAACTGACAGAATCAGAACCTGTAGCCAGTGATATTAGTTGACTCTTCATGGGAACTAGGGATTTTAAAACTTGGAGGTAAAGAAGGAGAGCATTCCAGGAATAGTTTGTATAAAGGTGCAATGTTGAGCAATGAGATGTACAGATGAGATGAACAGCAAATATAGCAGTTTGGATGAAACATGGTGGAGGGTTGGAGGAGAATAATGGGAAATCAGTCTGTAAAGATAAGCTGGAGATAGATTGTAAAGGTTTTTAAAAGCCAAGTAAAGAAGTTTGTATTTTGTTTTAAGGCCATAGAGAACACCTGAAGCTTCTTGAGTGAGTGAATGACTTAATCAGAGATACACATTAAAAGAATCAGTTTAGCACTATTATGGAAGGATGGATTGGAGAGCGCATTTAGGGTTAGGGTTAGAGCGCATTTAGGGTTAGAAGAGAATGGAGGTAAGTATACCAATTAGCAGGATATTTCAGTAGTCTAGGAAGGAGGTGATGAGGACTTGAACAGATTATTGGTCATGTACATGGAAAGAAGGGAGAGACTGAGAGCTGCTGGAAAGGTAGAATCAGCAAGATTTATTATCTCAATGAAAATGGAGGCATGGGAGACTGAAAAGTTGAGAATGACTGAGTTAATAACTTCAAAAATAGTAGTTTCAAAATAGTAGCACCCTTTCCATCTATGTAAGAATATAGTACAAGTGAGATAAACAACTCTCTTCTGGCTGGATTTCTTTTCATTCAGATTTGAAGTTTCACATTAAGCAGACAGTGTTCTTTCCCCCTCAGTCACTGAAAGCATTTTGCATGGGAGGAGCACTGATGGAGAGGATACTGGGATGTTTTCTTAAGCAATTTGTCATTCTTTTGACCAGCATTTTCTCCCTGCATCATGTTACTTCTGTTTTCTTCTTCCTGAGATCTTTGGTAACTTGAGTTTTGTTTTGTTTTTGTTTTCCTGATTTTCCACTATTCACTTGCTGATTTTTTTCCCTTTGGATTGTGTCTTCCTTGAGGGCTGAATCTCAAAGTGTCTTAAAGTCTTCCTCCATTAGTCAATTTATGGTTCAACAGTCTCATTCTCTGCTCCCAAGTGGATTTTGGGTGGCCAGAATTGGCCCCAGTTGGATGTTGTGCTCTTTCCCTCAGGTTTAATGCAGTGCTGCATAGCCCTCCCCATATATAGCATATTGTCCTGGTCTCTGGTAACTCATTGGCTGTTCAGAGTTTTGCAATGTTTTTGCCCAAGAGCTGGCAACATAGCTTTGTAGCACTGGTACTATGGGGTTTTGACCCCTGTCAGGCTTTTGCTCTTGAAGAACTATGGCTTCCTTGGTTCTCAGTCCAAACAAACATCTACAGGCTGGAACAGGGATCTCCACAGCACTGAAAAGATGGAGGGGGGACATAGATGTATGAATGAGTTTTGTTGCAACCCTATGTTGGCTCTTTGGATCTGCTAATGCAATTCACTATTGGTAGCATGGGAGGTAGGTGAGGGGCACTGACTGATCTCAGGGTCAGTTAGCATTTGGAGGTTTGTTTGGTTTTTTTAACCTTCTTTTGGATTCTGAGTCTCCTAGATCATAGAAATAGCTGAGGTTATAGGGAAAAGAAAGAATATCTAGTCCTCCATTTGGTTGCTCACATGACTTGGATGCCTTTCTGTCACTTCTGAAATATTGTACTTTTTATTATTCGAGTCCCCATTGGGTTTTTTTGCCATCACAGCCATCATTGACAAGGTTTTGGTCTGCTGATCTCTGAGGAATATTGTAGAGTTGGTGTATTGTGTTCTGATAGCCATTTAACTTTTATAAGTCCTTTTTAAATGAAAATTCCATGAATCCTAGAATGTCATTAAGCTTCTTTAAAAAAGAAATAAAGATTGTGATCCCAAACCTTTAAAAAATTAATCAGATTCTATATTCTCTACATCAAAGGAAAATGACAGTTAGAATTGACAGAAGTAATTTTTGTTAGCTCAAATAAATTTCAAAAGCCATAGACTTCTTTGCCCCATGAATTTGTTTCTATATCCATGTGTAGTGTTGTCACTCAATCATGGTTGTAAGTTATATTATGGCAGTCTTGTATTCAGAAGGCTTGAACTTCTATTGTGGATTCTACCATATTTTTCCGTCAGAAACTTCAATACTATTTATCCATACGGAAGAAATACATGAGAAATTGAATGAAACATTGCTAACTATATTTATTAATATTTAATGTATTTCTTCATCGAGTAAATATCTGTCCCATTGTTACTTCATAGTATGGGCATCAGCAAGGGTTCTTGAAAGCTGTGCCTAAAGAACCCAAGACCCATTGGTTTGGTTTGGTTTTTTGCACATGAAAAACTGCGTTGCAATTGCTTTTTTTCCTGTATTTTAAAAATTTTTTTCTAGCAGACAATTTACATAAAAGCCCCCTTTAATTTAGTGTGACAGCTTCCCATGATAAACTACTTAAAGAGCAGTTTTGGTCAAGAATGGAATAAAATAGCCAATCAAAAAAACATCACTGCTGACTTTTTTAAACCAACACATTCACCAATTATGTTCAAAATAACAAAAACTAAACATTTGCTAGGAATATTTTCTCAGGTTTGACTTGTGGTAGGGTCTTTCCTATCTTCATGCAAATGCTGGAGCTGCATTCTGTCAAGTGTCTGTCATGCCAGAGAATGAAAATACAGCTTCATGTGATTCATAGCCCCTGGATCAAAGACTCTAAAATCTTGAAATCCGAAATTGTCATTGCTCCATCAATGACTGTGGTGTAAAATTTGCGGCAGTCTTGCTTGTCCACTTTATAAATAGACATTTGGGTGATACTGTTTTGGTGTAGCATATCTAAAGCAGTGTTGCAATCCTCAGTTGTGGCTCTCTTGTTCATGTTGTGGAAGTGTTCCATGGCAGAGATGTTGCGCTGGATGCTCTGTTTTGGAGATGAAGGTCAAGGAGTTACGATCATCGTAATTAAACAGCATTGGGCAGCAGTCATGGCCAGCAGCCACCACGCTATTCTCAGAGACAAACGACACATCCAGGAGAGGGAGGAACTCTGCTTTCAGCTGTGAAATCACCATGTTTTTAGAGGCATCAGCAACTGATGCAGTACTATCATGGCTGACCCAAGCAAGGCAATTCCCACTGGCAGAGAAACTAACTCCATGTACCCAACCACCACTTCTGGTACCACCAAACTCTGACATCAGTTGACCAAAAAGCATCTTGGTACCCCATGGAGTACTGGCTAGCTTTTCATCAACTTCTTTAATGTAGGCTGAAAAAACTGCATTTGAAGTCTCAAGATCCAGCAGCCAGCCAAATATTGTCAGGGTGCCAGTCCAAAATAAGGACAGTAGAACGAATTGGTTTTTTTATGTGTTTGCTCACCCACCAGTTATTTTCAGACTCAGCGTAGTACGTGGAAATCAGCTGAGCTCCACTACCTACAGCAAATTTATTCTCCAGGGGAGATCATTTCGCAAAGGCTAATCCTCAGGATCACCAGGGTTGGTTTCCAGGTGCCATCTTTCTGACTCCAGACATAAACATTACATTCTGCACCCCAAGTTACAATTCGATCACTCTTGGGAGCTCAATCAATACCTGTGATGTGTCCATTGTACTCCTTCAGTTCATGGGCTT
This sequence comes from Bettongia penicillata ogilbyi, assembly GCA_023548195.1. Classification (NCBI taxonomy): domain Eukaryota; kingdom Metazoa; phylum Chordata; class Mammalia; order Diprotodontia; family Potoroidae; genus Bettongia; species Bettongia penicillata. The sequence continues at coordinate 5,959,099 of JAJHZJ010000600.1, read as the reverse complement.
TCACCCATTGGTTCCCATTCTTCTTGGAAATGTGGGCTTCATGATTATTAGGGCTAAGGGCAATTTGAGTACAGTTTCTGTTCCAACCATGGCAGTTGATTGGATCTAGTAAAAATTGATGTAAGGACATTATTATTAGTGTTTTCAAAAGGGAAAAAAGCAGGGATGGGGAGGGTGCAGACAGGTCCCAGAGCAGAGGATTCGCGAACTCTACAATTGTTTTAAAACAGTTGTTTTACAACTGTTCACAGTTGTAAAGTTATTATGTACAACTTGCTCTTCCTTTTAACTACCTAATAAAGTTATTATGTAGCTTTCTTTTCCCTTCTGTTTCTCACCACCACCACCCCCCACACACACCTTATAGATTGCTACCATTAGAACACGGTATATAATGTATGTATGTAAAATCATTATCAGTTCTTTCTCCAGAAGACCATTGATTACTACCAACTTTCAATAAGACTTCAAGTACAGGGCCAGTAATGCATTGTACATCTGTTGTTTGGGGACCATTGTAGCTAACTGCAGAGAAAATTATCACCAGAAGTTTGGCTATCAGGTAAAAATTTTTTTTTCAACCATAGAAATTCATTTCTTGCACACTGAGAGGTTAAGTCAAATTCATTCAAATCAATAAGTATTTAGTATGTGACTTGCCTAGTGTCACAAAGTCAATATATATCAGAGGTAGAACTTAAACCCAGGTCTTCCTGATTCCAAGGCTGGCACTCTCTGTAAAATGTTGACTCTCTAAACCCCAGGCAACTCTCTAAGACTAGATGTTGCAGAACAGTTGCTATTATGAATTGGTAGAGAGAGAGATCTCTCACCTGAGAATTTCCCTTAACCAATTAAAACATGAGTACAGTTTTAAAAAAAAGTAAATCATTAAGTTATACTCAAGACTCAGTGAGGCTTGCAATCTGCATTGGTAGAGAAAAACATTGATGAGATCCTGGAAGGCAAGGCATATTCTTTTTTCAATTATTTATTTATTTTTAATTTTCAGCACTCACTTCCATGAGTTTTAATTTTTTCTCCCCCTGCCTCTCCACTACAGCATGCAATCTTTTTTTCATGTTTAGAGGTATTAATATTTTTATTTTATACTTGCAGAAAAAGAGAAATTAATTAGATGGAGTCATACAGCCAGCAAGTGACAGAGCTAGGATTTGAACCCAGATCACAGATTGAGAAATGAAAGGAACTTTAGAACTCATTTTACAGACGAGAAAAAACTGAGATCCAAAGAGAGTAAGTGACTTCTCCAACAGACAGAATTTGAACTCAGATCTTCAAAGTAACAAATCAAGCACATTTTCCACCATATCCTGCAAATTCAATGCTGTTTCTAATTGGTTTCCTTTTCTCCATTCTCCATCTCCTAACAATTTCCTTCCTTCCTTCCTTCCTTCCTTCCTTCCTTCCTTCTTTCCTTTCTTCCTTCTTTCCTTCCTCCCTTCCTTCCTTCTTTCTTTCCTCCCTTCCTTCCTTCCTTCTTTCCTTCCTCCCTTCCTTCCTTCTTTCTTTCCTCCCTTCCTTCCTTCCTTCCTTCCTTCCTTCCTTCCTTCCTTCCTTCCTTCCTTCCTTCCTTCCTTCCTTCCTTCCTTCCTTCCTTCCTTCCTTCCTTCCTTCCTTCCTTCCTTCTTCCCTCCCTCCTTTCTTTCTTTTTTTTTAAATTTATTTATTTATTTTGTTTTCAACAGACATTTCCACAAGATTTTGAATTCCAAATTTTCTCCCCATATCTCCCCTCTACCCACCCCAAGACATCATGCATTGTGTTTACCACTTCTACCAATCTGCCCTCCCTTCTATCACACCCCTCCATTCTCTTATCCCCATCTCTTCTATTTTCTTGGAAGACAAGATAGATTTCTACACCCTTTTGCCTGAATATCTTATTTCCCAGTTACAATTTTTAGCATTCATTCTTAAAATTTTGAGTTCCAAGTCCTGTCCCTTCCTCCCTCCCAACCCATCCCCACTGAATGGGCAAGCAATTCAATATAGTTTATACACGTGTAGTTATGCAAAACACCTCCACAACAGTCATATTGTGAAAGACTAACTGTGTTTCTCTCCATCCTATCCTACAGCATGCAATCTTATATGGGTTCTACCAACAATAAATTAGTGTTCCAACTCTCAAATCTTCTCCAACATTTATCATTTTCCTGTTTTGTCATATTAATCAATCTGATGGATGTGATGTGATACCTCAGAGTTGTTTTGATTTGTATCTCTCTAATCAATATTGATTTAGAACACTTTTTCATAAAATTATAGATAGCTTTAAATTTCTTTCTCTAAATACTGCTTGTTAATATCCTTTGACTATTTGACCAAAAGGAAGACCTTTGAACATCCCCCAATTGGGGAATGAATTGTATTCTTGTAAATTTGACTCCATTCTCTATATATTTTAGAAATGAGACCTTTATCACAGACACTAGTTGTAAAACTTCTTTCTCAGTTTTCTGTTTCCCTCCTAATGTTGGTTGCTTTGGCTTCGTGCAAAATCGTTTCAAGTTAATGTAATCAAAATTATCATTTTGCATTCATAATATTCTCTAGTTCTTGTTTGGTCATAAATTTCTCCATTCTCCATAAACCTGACAAATAATCTACTACTTGCTCCCTTAATTTGTTTATAGTATCAGCCTTTATAACCAAATCATGTACTCAATTGGACTTCATTCTGGTATACAGTGTCAGGCATTGATCTATGCCAAGTTTCTGTCACTCTATTACCCAGAGTTCCCAGGAGATTTTGTTAAACAGTGAGTTCTTATCCAAGACGCTGGGGTCATTGGGTTTATCAAACAGTAGACTAATATAATCATTGACTGCTGTGTCTTGTGTACCTAACATATTCCACTGATCTACTCCTCTATTTCTTAGACAGTAGACAGTACCAAGTGGTTTTGATGATTGCTCCTTTATACTGCAATTTGAGATTGGTATGGCTAGGCCACCTTCCTTAGTATTTCCTTTCATTAATTCCCTTGATATTCTGGATCTTTTGTTCTTCCATATGAATTTTGTTATTATGTTTTCTAGCTCTACACAATGATTTTTGGTAGTTTGATTGGTATGATACTGAACAGGTAAATTAATTTAGGTAGCATTTTCATTTTTATCATATTAGCTTGGACTACTCACAAGCAACTAATTGATGTTTTTTCAGTTATTTAGATCTGATTTCATTTTTACAAAAAGTGTTTTGGGGATGCCCAGTCCAGCGTGTAGCTCGCAGATGCCCTGCCTGGCCTGTGGTACACAGATGCCTGGCATGTAGCATGTGGAACAGGCTTCAGTGCACCACTGCCAGCAGTTCCCATATTGCTCAAACAACAAATGCCACAGACAGCTTCAAAGGTCAGTGGAAGGACCACTTCACCCAGAAGAGGGGAGCCCAGCCTGGACCTCTGGCAGCAGGCACTGCAACTGCCATTTTTCTGGCTCTCTGACTAGAGCCCCTGGAGGAATTGAGCCAATGATCTGATTCTCAGCCCTAGCTCCACCCAGAGGTGAGGAGGAACACTGGTGATGGAACTGGAGGGGGTTGTGGTAAGGGAATTCCAATTACAGATGCTGGGCAGAAAAGTTTTGGGTTGCTCCCAGACCACTGTGCAGGCCAGGAGAGGAGTAAACTCCTCTCCCTTGATTGTGCCACATTGGAGGAACTGAGATCTTACAGGTCCTCAGAGTATATATACCCTTCTCTTGGCAAAGGACTCAAAAGTGAAGTAACTGACTGGAAAAATGCCCAAAAAGGGAGAAAAAATAAGACTATAGAAGGTTACTTTCTTGGTGAACATGTATTTTCTCCTATTCTTTTGGATGAGGAAGAAAAAAATAATAATATCACAGGAAATCAAGGCTTCCATGTCCAAAGCCTTCAAGATAAATATGCAATGGTCTCAGGCCATGGACGAGCTCAAAAAGGATTCTGAAAATCAAGTAACAGAGGTGGAGGAAAAATCGGAAAGAGAAATGAGAGAAATGCAAGAAAATCTGAAAAGTAAGTCAACATCTTACTAAAGGGGACCCAAAAAAATGCTGAAGAAAATAATTGGCTAACTCAATTGGCAAAAGAGGCCCAAAAAACCAATGAGAAGAAGAATGCTTTAAAAAGCAGAATTAGTAAAATAGAAAAGGAGGTTTAAAAGCTCACTGAAGAAAATAATTCTTTAAAAATGAGAATGGAGCAGACAGAAGCTAATGAGAAACCAAGAAATTACAAAACAAAAGGAAAGAATGAAAAAGTAGAAAATAATGTGAAATATCTCATTGGAAAAAAAAAACTGACCTGAAGAATAAATCCAGGAGAGACAATTTAAAAATTATGGGACTACCTGAAAGCCATAATCAAAAAAAAAGAACCTAGACGTCATCTTTCATGAAATTATCAAAGAAAACTGCCCTGATATTTTAGAACCAGAGGGCATAATTGAAAGAATCCAGATAACCTCCTGAAAGAGATCTGAAAAAAGAAACTCCTAGGAATATTATAGCCAAATCAGAGTTCCCAGGTCAAGGAGAAAATATTGCAGGCAGCTACAAAGAAACAATTCCAATATTGTGGAAATACGATCAGGATATCACAGCACCTGGCAGCTTCTACATTAAGGGATCAAAGGGCTTGGATTATGATATCCCAGAAGTCAAATGAACTAGGATTAAAACCAAGAATCACCTACCCAGCAAAACTTACTATAATTCTTCAGGTGAAAAAGTGGTCTTTCAATGAAATAGAGGACTTTCAAGCATTCTTGATGAAAAGACCAGAACTGAATAGAAAATTTGACTTTCAAACACAAGAATCAAGAGAAGCATGAAAAGGTAAACAGGAAATAGAAATCATAAAGGGCTTTCTAAAGTTGAACTGTTTACATTCTTACATGGAAAGATAATATGTGTAATTCTTGAAACTTTTCTCAGTATTTGGATACTCAGAGGGATCATATACACACACATACATACATACACACACACACAGAAAGGGCACAGGGTGAATTGAATAAGAAGGGATGATATGTAAAAAAAATAAAATTGAGAGGTGAGAGAGGAATATATTGGGAGGAGAAAGGGAAAAATAGAATGGGGTAAATTATCACTCATAAAGGAGGCAAGAAAAAGCTTTTTCTGTGGAGAAGAAAAGAGAGGTGAGAAGGAAAAAGGGAAGCTTACTCTCTTCACATTCAGCTTAAGGAGGGAATGACATGCTCATTCAATTTTGTATGAAAGTATATCCTGCACTACAGAAGGGTAGAGGAGAAGGGGACAAGAGGGGTGAGGGGGATGATAGGAGGCAGGGTAAATAGGAAAAGGGAGTAATCAGAAGTAAACACTTTTGGGGAGGTACAAGGTCAAAATAGAGAATAGAATAAATGGGAAGCAGGTTAGGATAGAGGGAAATATAGTTAGTCTTACATAATATGACTATTATGGAAGTCTTTTGCAAGACTACACATGTACAGCCTATATCGAACTGCCTGCCTTCTAAGTGGGGATGGGTGGGGAGGGAGGAAGGGAGAGAAGTGGGAATTCAAAGTATTAGGAGTGAATGTCGAGAATTGTTTTTGCATACAACTGGGAAATAAGAAATACAGGTAATAGGGTATAGAAATCTATCTCACCCTACAAGAAAAGAGAGATGAAGGGGATAAGGGAAAGGAGGGGTGTGATAGAAGGGAGGATATATTGAGGGAAGGAGGAATCAGAATGGCTTATATAGCCCCTGGGTTTGTTTCAGCAGGTAGCCTTCCAAATATTTCATGGTGTCTAGTGTAACTTTGAATGGAATTTCTCTATCTCTTGTTGTTGGGCTTTGTTAGCAATACAAAGAAATGCATATGATTTGTGTGGATTTATTTTGTATCCTGCAACTTTGCCAAAGTTGTTTTTTTATTTCAAGAATGTTTTAAATTGATTCTCTAGGATTCTCTAAGTATATCATCATATGGTCTGCAAAGAATGATAATTTAGTTTCTTCTCTGTCTTCTAATTCTTTCAATTTCTTTTTCTTCTCATTGCTAAAGCTGACATTTCTAGTACTATATTGAATAACAGTGGTGATAATGGATATCCTTGTTTCATCCCTGATCTTATTGGAAATGCATCTAGTTTATCCCTGTTACATATAATACTTGCTGATGGTTTAGGTAGATTCTACTTATTATTTTGAGGAAGGCTCCATTTATTCCTGTGCTCTCCAGTGTTTTCAATTGTTGTGTTTTGTCAAATGCTTTTTCTGCATCTATTGAGATAAATAGTTTCTGTTAGTTTTGTTGTTGATATGGTCAATTATGCTGATAGTTTTCCTACTGTTGAACCAGTCCTGTATTCCTGGTATAAATCCTACCTGATCAAAGTATATTATTCTCTTGATAAGTTGCTGTAATCTTTTTGTTCATATTTTATTTAAGTTTTTCCATTTATAGTCATCAGGGAAATTGATCTCTAATTTTATTTCTCTGTTTTGTTTTTCCTGGGTTAGATATCAGAATCATATTTTGTATCATAAGAAGAATTTGGTAGGACTCCTTCCTTACCAATTTTCCCAAATAATCTATACACTATTGGAATTAACTGTTCCTTAAATATTTGATAGAATTCACTTGTAAATCCATCTGAACCTGGAGATTTTTTCCTAGGGAGTCCATTGATGGTTTGTTCAATTTCTTTTCCTGAGATAGGATTATTTAAATATTTTACTTCCTCTTCTTATGATTTGGGCAGTTTATATTTTTGTAAATATTCACCCATTGTCAGGGGCACAATGGACCAACGCCCTTCCTGGGGGGAAGAGAGTACTAGGAAGTCCTGACCTGCTGACGTGGCTCTGCCAGCTCAGCCCTAGAAAGACTTCCTGGTCTGAGACTAAGCAGCCACCAACCAACCAGAAGGGGACACGACCCGGGATAGGGAATCGTGCCCTTTTTTGGTTTGGTCTGGAGGGGCTCGCACCAATGAGATGAAAGCCTCGCCCTCAGGGTGGATCGGGGTGGCTACCCGGAACAAGTACCCTACTTAAACCAACGCCCTTAGCTGTTCGGGGGGGATTCCTCTGCACTTAATAAAGTATATGCCTCCTGAAGAAGTGTCTGACTGAGTCCCTCCGCCGAGTCCCCCAGGGAGGGAAATCCGGAGACATCCGAAGCAGAAGCCCACTGAGAAAGTGTCACCTGAAGGACCCGGACCTGGGTCAACCCATTTCCTTAAGATTGACAAATTTATGGGCATACAGTTAGGCAAAGTAATTTTTAATTATTGTTATAATATCCTCTTCATTGGAGGTAAGTTTATGTTTTTCATTTTTGATACTGGTAATTTGGTTTTCTTATTTTTTTCTAATCAAATTGACCAAAAGTTTATCAGTTTTAATGGTTTTTTTTTTAAAAAAAACAGCTTTTAGTTTTATTTATTAGTTTTATAGTTTTCTTAATTTCAATTCTATTACTCTCTCCTTTGATTTTCAGTATTTCTAATTTGGTATTTATTTGGGGATTTTCAATGTGTTTTTTTCCCTAACTTTTTCAGTTGCATGCCCTATTTATTGAGTTCCTCTTTCTCTATTTTATTCATGTAAGCATTCAGAGATATAAAACTTCCACTAAGAACTGCTTTTGTTGCATCCCATAAGTTTTGGTAGGTTGTCTTCTTATTGAAAGGATATTTTTTGCCTCCTTTTTGTATCTCCAGCACTTAGCACAGTGTCCTGGGACATAATTGCTTAATAAACATTGACTGATAAAACTTGAGGTAATAAAATTGTTTAATTTTTCCTTTTAATACATAAGTTTCATTTAATTTTGATTTCATGCCTTGCACAATATTTAACAGAGACCATGGCATGATGAGCCTGTGTGCCAGCTCTTAATAATTTGTGTCACTATTAGTAGCCAGGACCCAGGCCTGTCTCTGTGCTAGTGGATATTTCATGTCTTTTATATGAGACTGTGCTTTATTAGAGGAAAAGGACTATTCCTTGTACTATCAAATACTCAAGTATTTGTAAATGAATGGAAAGTTTACAGGATGTCTTGGTTTTTGACCACCTGCTTTGCATTTTTTGGTCTTTAGTATTCATTGACCTTTGATTCTTGAGTGCCTAGTTTTTCTCTGCTCCTCTTTGGAATTCACAGAAAAAGAGAATTCTAGTCCTCAGGAGAGATGGCTTTAGGCCACAAATAGACAAGTACACTCATAAATACACACTAACTGGTGAAGGTCAGGATTTAGAACCAGTCTTCCAGAACAACATCTCAGACACATTTCTTCTACTTCATCTGCCCAGTCAGAGCCACATGTTTGAAAATCTATTTTGCCTTTAGTTCCACAGTATTGAAAGCAAAATAACTGTTGGGAGTTCATCTCTGACTAATTTCAAATATCCAAATTGTTTTACTTGGATCAAAGATACTCAAGGTAAGAGGGGTACCATCTAGGTAGCTGAAGAGCTAATCATGATAAAAGAACCATAGCTGGGAATTATTTTACTTGCAACTAATACAGTTGTGGGAGAACAGGGGTCTGAGACTCAGGAGCAGTCTATCTACAGGTATAGATACACTGAAAGAATAGATGAGCTAATGCTAAAAGAGATGCTGGTGAGAAGGTGACTTTGGGAGAAGCATGCCATAATACAGGATCCTGGTAATGGCAGCGATGGGGTGGTTATGTTTCATTCCAGTTCAGACCAATAAACTTCACATCCAATTAAGACAAGGGAGTTGGAATGAGAGTTCCTAGAGGGACAGACATTCAGGCCCTCCCAGGGAGCAATCTTGAATGTTAGGCAATAGGTGAAGGTGATGTTCCTCCTATGGTTCTGCAAGGCTGACCTTATTCTTAGGTATAGAAGAGCACTATACTAGTGCTATAATACTAGAAGCAATCAATAAAAAAAAATTAGTAACCCTTTGAAACCTCTCCCACTTGTAGGCTAGCATCTGAAATCTTACTTTATTCCTCTAGCTAAAGGTTTTTATATTTGTTAAATAAAAATTCTTGTTGTTCAATTGTGTCTGACTTTCCATGATCCTGTGGACCATAGAATACCAGTACTGTACATGGGGTTTTCTTGACAAAGGCACTGGAGTGGTTTACTATTTCCTTCTCCAGTGGGTTAAGACAAACAGAGGTTAAGTGATTTGTCACAGCTAGTGATCACACAGCTAGTAAGTGTCCAAGGATGGATTTGAATTCGAATCTTCCTAACTTCAGACCCAGCACTCTAGCCACTGAGCCACCTAACTGCCTCCTAAATAAAAATACTTAGACAAAAAAAGACACATTACGTTGTCCGTTATTCATGCTTTGAGGCTGATAAGTTTATATTAAACTTTTTTGAGTACAGGTTTCTGGTGAGAATTGTGGGGATGCCACATGGGCTTCCTCATCATAATCTACACACAAAGTGTGACAGGGAGAGGGTGGTTAAAATCCAGTTGCATTTTTAGTCAGCACATTGGGAACTGCAAGATCCAGATAGGGTACAATCCCAAAATTCAGAGAGTTCAGCCCTGTGAAATTGGATTTAATAAGAATGGATCTAAAGTGATTGAGATTAGCTACCTGTGGAAATCTTTCCAGGAAATGAGTCTTTTTAACAAGACCGAGGAGATGATGGGTGTTTCCTAAATCTCATCAGAGCCTCCCTAAAGTCTTTCAAAGGAGACATCAATATGAAATGTTACTAATAAAAGATAAGAAGTGATCTAATTAATGGTAACTTGTTTGTCATGAGGTTATATTGTAATGAGAGAAGCTTTTGGCAACTGATAGTACTGAAAAGATGGGTTTGAAAAGAAAAAAAATTGTCAGACTTTATCCATCACTATGATAAAGGAAGAAAGACATTGCATTTTGCATACATAAATATATTCTGTAAACTAGAACATGGTACTCTATAATGGAGTATGGATCATTCTTTCAATTCTGGCTGAGCCTGGGTAAAATCATAATAATAATAAATAATTAAAAATATATAGCATTTACCATGTGCCTGGCATTGTGCTAAGTACTTTACAATTATCATTTAATTTGATCCCCACAATAACCCTGGGAAGTAGGTGTTATTATTATCTCCATTCTACAAGAAGTTAAGATATTTGCCCAGGGTCACAAAGCTACTGGGTATCTGCACTTGGACTTGAACTCAGTTCTTCCTAAGTCAAGGTCTGACCCTCTACACACCAAGCTTTCCCGCACAATTTATAGTCCCATGGTTATCAATGAATGATGAAAAATTTAGCTTCCTAGATCCATCCAAACTGGGAGTAGTTGTCCTGTATAACGATCACAAGTATTCTAAATATTGAAAAGGAACGTTTTTTAGGCTGTTTTCAGTAATGTCTGACTTTTCATGACCCCATTTGGATTATTGTTGTGGTTTTGCAAAGGTACTGGGGAGGCTTGCTATTTCCTTCTCCAGCTCATTTTATGGATCAGGAAACTGAGGCAAATAGAATTAAATGACTTGCCCAGACACAGTAAGTGCCTGAGGTCAGATTTGAACTCAGACAGATGAGTCTTCCTAACTCCACATTCAATAGTTAATCTGCTGTGCCACCTAGCTGACCATGACAAGGAATATATTTGACTGTAAATTATTGTCATCATTCTGATTTAGAAATCAGTTTCTTGTGTCAAGTTAAAATTAATTCATTGAATAGCTTACATTCTCATATGATTGAAATGATTTAAAAATAGAGCTTCCAAAAATACAGAATTGAAGACCAGATAAATCCACTCCATCAAAATGCAAATACTCAAAAAAGCTCATTGTTCAACAACGTTTGCAACATTTCTAATGATGTTGTGAAAGAAGAATCAGAACAAAAGGGAAAAAATAGGAAAAAAAAAAAGTGGAAAAACATGCCTCAATCTGCATTGAGACACTCTAGTTCTTTCTCTGGCTGTGCATAGCATTTTCCATCATGACTCTTGGAATTATCTTAGATCACTATACTGCTGAGAAGAACTGGGTCTATCATAATTGGTCATCACTCAGTATTGCTGTTATTGTGTAGAATGTTCTCCTGGTTCTGCTCACTTTACTCAGTATCAGTTCGTATAAGTCTGTCTAGGTTTTCCTGAAATCTGTCCACCCATCATTTCTTATAACACATTAGTACTCCATTTCATCCATATACCACTTGTTCAGCCATTTCCCAGTTGATAGGCATCCTCTCAATGTCCAGTCATTGATCACTACGAAAAAAACTGCTACATTTTTGTACACATGATTCTTTTTCCCTTTTTAATAATCTCTTTTGGATACAGACATAGTAGTGGTATTGCTGAATCAAAGGGTATGTACAGGTTAGTTGCCCTTTGAGCATAGTTCCAGTTTGCTCTCCAGTGTGAATCATTTCTCACCTTCACCAGCAATATATTAATGCCCCATTTTTTCTAAATCTCCAACATATATTATTTTCTTTTTCTGTTATATTAGGCAATCTTATAGGTGTGAGGCAGTACTTCAGAGTTGTTTTAATTTTCATTTCTCTAATCATAGTAATTTAGAGCATTTTATATAACTGTATATTGCTTTAATGTTTTTACCTGAAAATGGCCTGTTCATATCCTTTGATCATTTATCATTTGGAGAATAGCTTACAGTCTTATAAATTTGACTCAGTTCTCTATATGTTTTAGAAATGAGTCCTTTATCTGAAACAATGGCTGTAACAATTGTTTCTCAGTTTTCTGCTTTCCTTCTAATCTTGGTGGCATTGGCTTTGTATGTGCAAAAACATTTTTAACTTAATGTAATCAAAATTATCCATTTTGCATTTCATAATGTTTTCTATCTCCTCTTTGGCCAAAAATGCTTTCCTTTTCCATAGATACAACATGTAAACTATTTCATGCTCTCCTAGTTTGCTTGTGATATCAGCCTTTATGTCTAAATTAAGTACCCATTTTGACCTTATCTTGCTATACAATATGAGATGCTAGTCTATGCCTTGTTTCTGCCATACTATTTTCCAGAAGTTTTTGTCAAATAGTGAGTTCTTATCCCAGAAGCTGGAGGTTTGGGGTTTATCAAATAGTATGTTACTACAGTAATTTATTACTGTGTCTTGTGTACCTAGCTTATTCCACTGATCCACCACTCTTTTTCTTAGCTAGTATGAAATAGTTTTGATAATTTTATAATATAGTTTGAGATCTCTACAAGTAAGCCATCTTTGCATTTTTTTCATTAATTCCCTTGATATTCTTGACCTTTCTTCTTTCAAATGAATTCTGTTATTTTTTTCTAGCTGTATAAAACAATGTTCTGGTAGTTTGGTTGGTTTGCACTAAGTAAATAAATTTAGGTATAATTGTCCTTATTATTATATTATCTTCCTACACGTGAACGATTGATATTTTTCTAATTGTTTATGTCTGACTTTATTTGTATGAGAAGTGTTTTGTAATTCAGTTCATATGGTTCCTCAGTTTTATTGGCAGGTAGACTCCCCAACATTTTATATTGTCTACATACATTTTAAATAATAACATTTTAATTATCTCTTGCTTCTGGGATTTGTTGATAGTACATAGAAATGCTGGTGATCTGTGTGGGTTTATTGGATATGCTGCCACTGCTAAAGTTGTTAATTATTTAAAAAATTATTCATTTTTAGTTGATTCTCTAGAATTCTAAAAGTATACTATCATATCATCTTCAAAGTGTTAGTTTTGTCTCTTCATTGCCTATTCTAATACCTTTAATTTACTTTTTCTTCTCTCATTACTAAAGCTAACAATTCTAGTACAATATTGAGTAATAGTGGTGATAATGACTGCTGATGGTTTTAGAAAACTACTCCTTATCATTTTAATGAACACTCTCTTTATTCTTAGGATCTCTGGTGTTTTTTATAAGAATGGGTGCTGTATTTTGTCAAAAGTTTTTTTTTCTTGCATATATTGAGAATATCATATGATTTCTGTGGATTTTGCTATTGATATACTCAATTATCATGATAGTTTTCTTAATATTGAACTAGCGCTAAATTTCTCATATAAATCCCACCTGGTCATAGTATATTATCCTGGTGATAAATTGTTTTAATCTCTTTACTAATATTTTATTTAAAATTTTTGCCTTCATATTCATTAGGGAAATTAGTCTATAATTTTCTTTCTGTGTTTGACTCTTCCCAATTTAGCTATCAGCACAATATTTATGTGTCTTAAAAGGAATTTAGTAGGACACTTTCTTCGCCTAGTTTTCCAAATAGTTTATAGAGTATTGGAATTAATTATTCTTCAAATGTTTGGTAGAATTCACTTGTAAATGCATCTGTCCCTGGAATGTTTTTCTTAGAGAGTTCACTGATGGCTTATTCAATTTCTTTTTCTAAAATGGGATAACTTAAGTATTTTATTTCCTCTCCTGCTAATCTGGGAAATTTATATTTTGGAAATATTCATCCATTTCAGTTTTATTGGCAAAAGAGCTGCTAATTATTTCTTTAATTTCCTCTTCATTTGGTAGTAAATTCACCTTTTCATTTTTGATACTAGTAATTGTTTTTCTTCTTTCTCATTTTTAAATTATATTAATCAAAAGTTTATCTATTTTATTGGTTCTATCGTAAAATCACCTTGGTTTCATTTAATGCTTCAAGAGTTTTCTTATTTTCAATTATATTAATCTCTCCTTTGATTTTTGGAATTTCTAATTTTGTGTTTCATTAAGTATTTTTAAATTGGTCTTTTTCTAGTTTTTTTTTTTTACTTCCACACCCAACTCATTGATCTCTTCTTTCTCTATTTTTTTCATGTAAACATTTAGAGATATTAAATTTTCCTTAAGTCCTACTTTGGCGACAACACATGAATTTTATTAGGTTGCCTCATTATTTTCATTCTTGTTAATGGAATTATTGATTGTTTCTATGATCTGTTGTTTGACCCATTCATTCTTTAGGATAAGATTATGTACTTTCCAATCAGTTTTTAGTCTATCTTTCCATGCTCCTTTATTACATGTAATTTTTATTGCATCATGATCTGAAAGGGATACATTTAATATTTCTGACTTTCTTCATTGGATTGTGAGGTTTTCTGCCTTAATATATGGTCAGTTATTGTGTAGGTGCCATGTACTACCCAGAAGAAAATATATTACTTGATATTCCTATTCAATTTTTGCCATGAGTCAACCACATCTAACTTTTCTAAAATTCTATTCATACCCTTAACTTCCTTCTTGTTTATTTCATGGTTAGATTTATCTAGTTCTGAGAGAATGTGGTTGAGATCCCCCACTAGTATAGTTTTGTAGTCTATTTCTTCCTGTAACTCCCTTCTCTAAGAATTTGGATGCCATGCCACTTGGTGCATATATGTTTACTAATGATATCACTTCATTATCCATGGCAACTTTTATTAAAATATAGTTTCCTTCTTTGTCTCTTTTAATTAGATTTATTTTTGCTTTTGCTTTGTCTGAGATCATAATTGCTACCCCTGATTTTTTTTTAACTTCAGTTGAAGCATAATAGATTCTGCTTTAGCCTTTTACCTTTACTCTGTGTGTGTCTTTCTGCTTGAAGTGTGTTTCTTGTAAACAATATATTGTAGAATTCTGGTTTATAATCTACTTCCTTTTTATGGGAGAATTCATCCCAGTCACATTCATAATTATGATTACTATCTGTGTATTTCTCTCCATCCTCTTTTCCCCCGTTTTATACTTTCCTCATTCTCCTTTCACCTTGTCCTTCCTCACCCTTGTTTTGTTTTTGACCACCCCTTTCCTCAATCTACCCTCCCTTCTATCAGCTCCCCACTTTCTTTTCCCCTTCCCCTCCTACTTTCTCTATAGAGAAAGCTAGATTTATTTACTCAACTAAGTATGAATGTTATTCCCTCTTTGAGCCAAATCCAATAAGAGTAAGGTTTAAATAATGCTCACCCCCTCACTTCTTTCCCTCTATTTTAAAAGATCTTTTATGCCACTTTCATGTGACATAATTCGTCCCGTTCTGCCTTCACTTCTGTTTTTTCCCCCAATCCTTTTTTTCACTCCTTAATTTTTTATCATCACAAAATGAACTTATAACCACACTCTTTGTTTAAGTATACTTCTTCAAAATGCCCTAACAGACATAGAGTTCTTAAGAGTTACAAGTATCATCTTCCCATGTAGGAATATAAACAGCTTAATTTCATTGAGTACCATAATTTGTTTTTTTTTTTCTTTACTATTTACCTTTTAATGCTTCTCTGGAGTCTTATATTTGAAGATCAAATTTTTGTTCTTCTCTGATCTTTTCATGAAAGTTTGAAAGTCCCTTATTTCATTGAATGTCTGCCTTTTTTCCCTGAAATAGTATTCTCAGTTTTATTAGGCAGTTGATTTCTTGGTTGTAATTCAAGTTCCTCTCCCTTTTGGAATTTCATATTCTAAGCCCTCTGATTCTTTACTGTAGAAACTAAGTCCTGTGTAATCCTGTCTATGACTCCATAACATTTCAATTCTTTCTTTCTATCTTCTTGCTGTATTTTCTTCTTGGCCTGATAGTTTTGAAATTCGGCTACAATATTCCTTGGAGTTTTCACTTTGAGATGTCTTTCAGGAGGTGATCAGTGAATTCTTTCAATGACTATTTTACCCTTTGATTTCAGGATATCAGGGCAGCCTTACTTGATAATTTCTTGAAAAATGCTGTCTACACTCTTTTTTTTTCATGCCTTTAAGATAGTGTAATAATTTTTAAATTATGTCTCTTGAAACAATTTTCCAGGTTAGTTCTTTTTCCACTGAGGTATTTTACATTTTCTTCTATTTTTTTTCATTCTTTTAATTTTGTTTGACTGATTCTTGGTGTCTTAGAGTCATTATCTTTTTTTTTGTCCAATTCTAAGTTTTAAAGAATTATTTTCTTCAATTAGCTTTTGCAACTGCTTTTCTATTTGTTCAATTCTTCTTTTAAAGGAGTTATTTTCTTCAGTCACATTTTTTCCCACTTGGCTAATTTTATTTTTTTAAAAGAGTTATTTTCTTCAGTCAATTTTTCTCCTTTCTTTTCCAAGTTGCTCACTCTTTTTTCATAATTCTCTTACATAATTCTCATTTCTTTTCCCAATTTTCTTCTACCTCTCTTATTTGATTTTTAAAACTCTTTTCAAGCTCTTCCAAGAGGACTTTTTGAGCTTACGACCAATTCATGATCCCATTTGAAGCTTTGCATGTAGGCATTTTGAAATTGTTGCCCTCTTCTGAGTTTGTGTTTTGATCTCACCTACTGTCATAATAGCTTTCTACAGTCAGGACTCTTTTTATTTTGCTCACTTTTTAGAGTTAAGCTTTGCTCCTGGGGTACAGGGGGTGCTGTCCCAAACTTCTTGCATTGGGAACCAGGTTTCTGGTCACTGGCTTTCTGCATGAGGGCCTCTGGGGATGGTGCCTTGCCCACTGCACTAGGGTGGTTCAATCTAGTCATGCCTGTTGTACACTGGGTCTTAAGGCTGGCAGTTTGCCTACTGGGTACAGACTGAAGGACCCCCAACAGGCCTCATGAACCACTGGCATGCTGAGTTTGAATAAAGGGGCCTTGGTTACTGATCTGTGCTGTGGCTAAGAGCCTCCCACTGACTTGCCTGAACACAGCCTGAGCTTGGCCGCACTTACTTTTTATCCAAGTGAGATAGATCTTTCCTGAAGTCCTTCTAAGTCATCTTGGGCAGGAAAACTGCCCATCTTTTTGTAGGTTCTGTCACTCCATAATTATTTTAAAGCCTTGATTTAGCATTGTTTCTGAGGGAAACTAGGGAGCGCCTAGGTAATTTCCTGGCTTCTCCCTACCATTTGGCTCTTCCCCTATTTTTTCTAGTTTATTAAACTGTGTTATAAGATAGCCAGGGGGCACACCCAGAATAAATTAGCTAAATTGTCAATCATTGTGTTCTCATAAAGGACAAGTTTAATTGAGGCATTTTAGAGAAGAAAAACATTTAATAAAATAAAATGAATGAAAGGCATTTAAGATAATATTTTAACAGGATGGCCAGAGCACATTTGCCTTTGCATGGATTTGATTGTTTATGGAATAAAAATCATATCCAGGCAAATCTTCTGGGTCTGGGAAGGGTATATATGATTAGCAGCATTTCCCTCCAAAATGTTTCCCTAATAAATTTGCCTGGTGTGAGCACATCTCTATGTGTACTCCTTGGTACACTAATGTGTGGGAAGATAGCCAGTGTACCATTGTAATGTCTGTATTCCCCTACTCCTGGACTTAGGTGCTATTTCTACATTTGATGCTTTCCTTGGTGGTAGAGAGTCAGTTTGATGATATAGCCATTCAAATGTTGCCTAGGAGGCATTTCTGCCACGGAAATGGCTTTGAGGCTCCTGAATTCTATAAATCAGGCCCTTAGCCCATTCATTTCTGTGAAGAATGAGAAAGGAAAGTAGCATTTTTTATGATTGTATTAGGTAATAGAAAAAGAACTGAACTTAGACCTAGCTCTGACACTTGCTAGTTGCATAATCATGGGCAATTCATTTACCCTCCATGAACCTTAGTTTCTTTGTCTACAAAATGGGGGTATTACTTTTATTATATTGGAAGTGGAGGCTTGGAAATCAACAAGTATGTTTGAGAGCCTGTAATAACACAGTCCTCCATCATAGCACACCAATCTCTTAAGTGTTTCAAAAAAGGATGTAATAGAAGGTCATGCAAAGGAAACATGTAATGGAGGGTTGAGAAGGTGGGGGTGGAAAGAGAGTAATACACAAAAATGTTTAGTTTAACAAACTACACAAGTTTCTTCTAGTTTAATACTAAGGCTCAGCACCAAGTACAGTCAGCCTAAACTTAGCTTTCACCTGCCTAACCTCCCACCACGTCTTTTCTTAGATATGCGTGTGTATGTATAGCTGTGTGAGTGTATTTCAGTCAATAGCTGGCAAGTATTTATCAAGCTCTTATTATGTGTTAGACATTATAATAAGCACTGAAAAGGTAAATTCAAGCAGAAAGACAATGCCAGTACTTAAGGAACCTATGCTCTACTGGAGGAAGACAGCCCTAAAAAGAAGCTGACAACCACAAGAGGGGTGGGAGGTAGAAAGTATAGAAGGTCAGAAGTAGAACTGAGAGAAAAAAATGAACAACTGTCCAGAGCCCTTCCACAAAATGGAGGTCCCTGAAGGAGCAATTTGCCAATGGGGGAAGGAAACCATTGAGGCAGAGGGATAGTCTGAATGTTAACATCTGGACAAGATCTGAGATTCCATTAGTATGAAAAATTCCCAATAAAGAAATTTCCTCTGCTTATGCAGATTAGAAATTGCATCTATAATTTATCATCTTATATAGCTATATGGGAAACTAAGAGGTCAAGTGACTGACCCAGGGTCAGATAATCAGCATATTTTGGAGGCAGGACTCAGACAAAAGCTTTTTTTTCTTATTCTGACAAGCTCTTTATCCCCTACACCACGCTGTTGCTTCTTGGCCTTCATATTAACTCAGTTTTTATTCACAAGCCATGGATTTGACAGGTCAAGTTGCTACTTCTCAGTTGTATTTTTTTTTCCACATTTCTTTGCATACTAGGAGCATAACAAAATGATGATAGAATTTGAACCTTCCAGGTTTCAGTTGGTGACTCTAGAACATAGGTCTTAGCGTCATTCTCCTTTTAGCCATCCAGCTTAGTCATCCTCATATTATTTCAATCTGGTGTATAAGGAAGGACTAGAACCTCTGGTCTAAGGACTGGCTGAGCCTTTTCAGGGCTGCTCTTCAACCTTGGGTGCTCATGGTTGCCCCGTCCTCATGTGTGGCTCCAAGAAGCTGTCACATGTGCAACAGCTACATTCTGGTCTGAGACAATGTCATTTAATCAATCCCCTGGCTTCCAGTAAAAGAGGAAAAATGTTCCTTATCTGAATTATGAAGCTAGTTTCCTCATTATTCTTGAGGACTTCGGCATGTATTTCCATGATCTATCTGCCCCTGGAAACTTCTCTCTCTTATTATCCCATTCTGTTATGTCCTATCTTCTTGAAGCAAAATTTTTGCTCGTTGAGTTTTTTCTGGCTAGCTCATCCCTTAGTGATATTGCCTAAGCTATGTCACACAGGCTCTAAGCCTCTCTGAACCTCAAGCCCCAAGATATTAACATGCTTTCCCAATCCAGATTGACTCCATGATAGTGAATTTTTACTCCCAGATATATCTGCCCCTCAGAATTCATTTATTGGTAGAGTTGAGCTGGCAGACCGATCCCAGAACTAATGGAAACTAGGTAGCAGCAGTGTGGCTTGTTCTGTCTTAGCTACAGTCTAAATGATATCAATGGTCTTCTTCAAAAATGAAGGATGAATAGCAATGGCCTATATCATTTTCCTCTCATAACTGGCTGAATGACTGTCTGGGATTGCATGTCCCAAGCCCACATCTTAAAAATTTGCAAATGAAAGAGATATGCATGGTGGGAGAGTGATAGCAAAATATTCTGATCTCAATAAACAGGCAATCAGTAGCAGCAAAGTTATCCTTAAATATTTGCAGAGCTGTCATGCAGAGAATGAATTAGACTTAATCTGTGTAGTTCCAAAGAACAGAATAGGTAGAAGTTATAAGAAGTTGGATTTCTGTTTAAAATAAAGATGAATTCCTTAATAAAGAGAACAATCCAATAAAAGGAATGGGACGCCATGTAAAATAGTGAGTTCCCTATTATTCAAAGTGTTTAAGTAGAGGCTGACTTCTCTGAAATTTTGTAGCAGGAATTTCTGAAATGGGTACACTATTTTTTCGAACACTTCTATATCTTGCATTAACCTCAGTATCCTAAAGTAGATGATGATAACGACTAACACTGAAATAATTCAATAAGTTTTAAAAACCAATTTCTTCATGCAATGTTGGCATTGTCCTTGAGGTTATGTGCAATGTATCCAGCCTAGTATCAGCTAATATAGAGGCTTGGCAGGCTTGCTTCCAGAAATATGTGATGGAAGGCCCCTTTCCCAGATTTAGAATATACAGAGATAGTTTCTGTTTCCTGTCAGTGTACTACATGCTAAAAAGAAAAGAACTTTTTAATTGACTGCTGAGCTGAAATGGAATGTACAAACAAAAGACCAAAATGAAAAAAAAAAACTCTCTGTCTTATGGTGACTTTCAAGGATGGAGAAGAGATACTGTGAGTCTCTCGTGTGGGAGGTGATAGGTACAGTGACAGAGGTAGTGACCAGGACTGATGATGTTGTTGCCTAATTCTTCTGTTCTTATGGCCTCTATTTTTTCCTATTCTTTGGTTGTTGTGGCTTGTCCTTTGTTTTCAAGGAGGATCAATGACCTCACAGGATTATGTCTTTACTTGAGAGTGAATTTGATTTAAGTGACACAGAGTTGCACAAAGTTATCAGTCTCACTGTCTCTTCCAGACTCATCAAAGTCCAGTGGCAAGACAAAAGCCAAAATGACTGGCAATGGCCCAGGATGCAGTGGATGACCTGCATGTCTTCATCTAAGTGCCTGCTTCAGCCATCTTCATGGTCATTGGATCAAATTCTCATCCACCCTTTTCACCAGGGGAAGTCACATGTATCAGGTAGATGCGCTTCCTACCCCAGTTTATGGATGGTGTCAGTTACCTGCAACCTGGTTTAACCTGTCTTTCAAGATGGTTTTGCCAGAATGTAGCTATTGCACATGCTACAGCTTCTTGGAGCCACACATGAGGGTTGGGCAACCTTGAGCACTCAAGGTTGATGAGCAGCCCCGAAAAAGGCTCAGGCAGCACTTAGACCAGAGGTTCTAGTCCTCCCTCACACACCTCTATTCTTTTTGGAAATGATTATTGAAGACAGATGGATCAGGTCACATACTTATGAATCTTTTAAAGTTGTATGAGCCACCAGAGGTCCAGCTATTGGAGAATATAGCAAAGCCTGCTAATAACTGGAGCAATTGATCCTAGTTAGGTATCAACTCTGAGGAACAACCTGCTACACTCAAGCCAGCAGTGAATCAACTCTGCTGTTGAGAGATCATAACCTATAAATAAGGGATCAACTCATTCATTAGCTATGCTACACACTTAGAAGTGAACTTGATGAGAGGGAATAGTTGATAGTTATTTTTTTAAGTCTGAGTACACTTTTCCCAAAGACAGATTGAATAGGGGGGAATAGGCTCACAGGTTCAGCAGTTCTTGTATCTTCATAGTAAATATCCCATTATAAAAACAAATTAACATCAACTTTTAATTGATATTAGAAATGTTAACTAGTCAAATAATGTTGGAGGATCACACTTGGTGGGGGCTCATGAATGACAGTACTAGAAAGATGCACCTCTCCCCCTGCCAAAAAAAATAAAAAGCCCTGAAGGGAGAAGTAGCTAGCCATGTTCTAGCTCAACTGGCCAATGTGACATGGTGAAAGGTGGTTGGAGGGTGAACCAAGAGTTTAACTCTTTGTAAGGTCTTATCTGAATTAAACACTGAACCCTTTCCACTTATGGAGATCAAATAGAAGGGGATCAATTATTCACTTAGGGTTCTAGTTTTTTTACATTTTAGTTTTCAGAATCCACTGAAGAAAAACTTACCAGTCACTCATCAAAGTTAGCTTCTCACTGGTCTTAATGACTATGGTTACCAGCAAACTTTCAAAGTACTTTTTTTTCTTTTTTTTTTGGTCTGATAGAGGCAAAGAAGGCATGGTGAGTCACAATCCACTGATTAAACTGGAATCTACTGTTTGGTCCCACTGATTCTTCCTTGAGACTGCTAGCCTTGACTCTTCCTGTATTTTTGAGGTTCTTCCATGAGACTGCTAGCCTTGACTCTTCCTGTATTTTTGAGATGTATATATATATATGAGAATCTCATCCCTCTGGGTACATTGCCTGAGAGTATTCTTGATTTACAAAGGGTAAAGGATTTGAATGAAAATAGTGCACAACTCTTTACATTTTCCAAAGAATTGTAGAACAAATAAGTGAACTACAGAGGGGACAAACAAAAGAGGTTGTACATGCCAAAGTCAAGAATGAATAAGTGAAAATTGCTCTTGACTTTAAAAACAAATTAAATTAGCTATAACAAAAATTCTTATTGTATTGAGCATGTAGAGAGTTAAGTAATATGCAAAACAGAGAAGATACAATCTCTTCCCAGGGGACTGGATAATTTTAATAAGATCCACAGCTGAAATTATAACTAAAAGGAAACTTATTTAGATTTCTATTATGATGCATAACTCCAGAGGCCTACATAAGACCAGGATGATGGTCCCAACGATAGCAAGCTCCAGTCTTATCAACTTATATTTAATATTCTAGCTTGGGAAAAAAAGGAGAATGCTTAACAAATCAAGTATATTTATCACTAATACTCCAATGGACAAAGCAAGAAATATAGGGAATATGTATTTGGAAGGGAAAGTCATGTTCATTCAATTCATTGAAGATTTTTTGCTAACTCACAATGTTCTCACCTTGTAGAACATATTTTAGAGGTTGTGGTGTTCTCTGATGAGCTATTGTGAGAACAATACAGTTGTATATTTACAACATTTTTTAGAAGTCAGGCATCTGTTCCTTCTGGTAATTCACTGAGCCTATTATTTATATCAAATAAATGCTATTTCACCATGTGAGATCCAATAAAAGCTGATGCCAGTTTTGCTAAATTCCCCCTCTGCTGCATCTGTGCATGGGTCATTACCCACCTTCAGCACATTGTGTGTGCTGGACATTAGAGCCAGACCTGATCCATCTAAATCAATTTGCAAATTATACAGCTCTATTACTGATTATAATGGCCAGTCTTTTCATGACAAGGCTCAAACATTTGGGAAACAGATATTAGTCAAACATCTCAAGAATTTATTCTTTTCCTTACAGATCTTATCTTTGTTCTACCTTTGTTTTCTTAATTTGAAAGTAAAATCTGACTTCCTGCATCCATCTCTATCTGATTATCTCTATCAATACCTAGTGTTTGTTCTGTAAGAACAAACAAGTTCAATGACCTTGAATTCTACAGGATTGCAAACTGTTAAGACCTTGGAACCCCATTATTACATTCAAGCCACTGGTCTGTCTCTAGGGTCTAATTTAAAGGGAAATCACATTCCAATAGTGTCATTTTGAAGTTTATGTAAATCTTGCATGATATTCTAAATAGATTTTAGCTTAAGCTAAATTACAAACTTTATGAAAATGTGTTATAGCCAGTGTCCAGTGCATTCAAATAAGTTAATGCAACTCTTTGAAAGAAGTGAATGGAATGGAACTTAAGTTTTAAACACTGTCCAATCCAATCCAATAATTCAATAAGAATTTATTAGACACTTATGATATGTCAGTCACTGTGCTAAGCACTAGGGATACAGTTAATAACAAGACAGCTCCTCCCCTCAAGGAGCTTATAATTTAAAGGGGGAGAAAATGTACAAAAGGAGGCTGGAAAGCGGGGGCAGCTGGATGGGATACCAGACAGTACTCAATGTGTGGACATCTAATTCTGTGGAATTGAAACCAGGAAGGGGAGTAGATGAAAAGAGGAGTGGGTTGAGAGTCTGCCCTCTATAAAGGAAGCCATTAGGAAGAGCTTAGTATTCCATTCAGCTCCAGAAAAAGAAGGGAGACTGAGGGAGTTGGTTTTAATCAAGGCTTGACCTAGCAACAGGGTAATGAGCTTATCATAAATGGGGATTTTTGTTTCATAAGTTGAAATCTGGAAGGGCAGGAGATAAAAAGTAGAAGAATATCTCTAAGAAAAATATTATTGGGCAACAGCAATGGAGAAAAAGAAGTTGATTTAGAAATCATCAGATTTTATTAAAAGAAGTTCCATGTCTCAAATAGAATGGGGCTATATCTAAAAAAATTAATGGGTCAATTCAACAGGGAAAGAATAGTTAGGCCAACTATTTTATTTTGCTTGGAATATCCTTTCTCTCCCACCAAAGTTCTGTAAATTTTCAGCTGTGTTGGCATCACGCAAAGACAAATGTATTCAACTCAATCTTTCAATAACTTGTGATATTGTCTACTAGAGTTCAGGACTGGCTTGTATATTATCATGCTAAAGCCTACCATAATCTGGAATTTAATATGTAATGATGGCAGCAAGACTAACATCTGCTGACAACTGAAGAAGAATTCAATATAGTAAGTGTTCATCAAGTGCCTGCTGCGTGCAGTGCCCTGTGCTGGATCCCAGGAATACAAAGATTTAGGAGCAACACAATTCCTTCCTTCGTTGACCTTCCACCTATTAGAGAAATATGATGTGCACAAATAATGCTAATGTGAGTTAGACTGTGATGAGCATATAAAAGAGTTCAAAGAGTAAGGCACTAGAGATCCTCCTACACTGGCTACATTTTCCTTCCTTCTCCAACTCGGCCCTTAGCATGTAATAAGGAAGAAAGAAAGGACAGGAGGCCAATCCCTGGACATCTCCAAAGCCTGGTGTAGTGGGGGGAAATATTGAAACTGGACCCAGGAAGCCTAAGCTCAAATCCCAATTTTTCCTGGCTATTATTGTACCTATAACTGGGTTTACCACTCAAGCTCTCTGAGACTCAATTTAAATTGCCTTGAAGGTCCCATTCCAGGTTTAAAGTTAATGATCTTCTGCATTGAAAGTGAGTGGCAGGAACAGCAGAAAATCTGAATGAAGTGGGGAGAAAGGACCCAGCATGATGGAGGAAAAAATAGCAATGAAAATTGTTTGAGGAAGATTGTAAAGGAAGGTTTCAAAGGTCGTTTGGAGCCAGATCCTTGACACTGTGAGTCAGATTACTTGCAGCTAGTCTGTTTTTTAACCCACAAAACCATATTTTTAAGATCTCCTTCTATGATGCATACATGTTAACTGCCCACAGTATGAAAAACCCGAAAGTAGTGGCATTCAGTTAAATTGTATCAGTTTTCTTGTCTATCATACAGCAACTCTATTACCTCAATTAAATTTTAGTATGTATAGAAATTTTGCAATTATTAGTGTTCTTTATTAAAATAGGTATCCATCTAAGGACTAGGCTTTGCCCTTTGAATGAAAGTTGCTTTTCTTTGCAAACTTTTCTTTTGATTGTTTTCATTGCATTTGTTGGCATTCCAACTCTCTCCTTTATGTGCTGATCACAGAAATGAAATTACAAATATCAAATGAAAGTTTCACATCATCTGTTAGTAGGAAAATAGGTATCCCGAGGGATTTATGAGATGCTGTATGTGAATTTTAACCCTTCTAAATGAATTACTGTAAATACATTTGGGAACAGCAACCAGAAGAGAAGGCAGATTGAAGAATTAGCTTTGGCTCCTAAGTGTTGTTATAAACTGAGCAGCAGCTGATGTAACAAATTGCTGTATCTATATATTTATGTACAATATAAACTGTTGGGTAGCCTAGGCATTCTATTTCTGCCCAAAATAATGCTAAAAATATTTCACCTGGAACTCTTACAATGTATATAAATAAGTCAATACATAAATTCGAGTCATTTAGTTTTCTTATTTATATTTTAGCAATAAAGGAACACTTATGATTTAAAAATATATGTAGCATTTTTTTCAGAACTTGGTAGTAAATAACTCAAGGGTAAAATACCCCATAATTAAAGTGACCATGGTTCTTATCTAGCTGTGTGGTTTATACAATCAGGAAACTTAGAATATGAAGTGCTAATTTGAGCATTCATAGAATGTTAAATACCAGATTTTTATTTTGGGGGTAAAGTGCTAAGAGGTACAGATATAAAGAAGATAAGGCCTCTATACTCAAAATACTTTATAATATAGTCTATACTTTGTTATCTAGTGGTGAACAGAAGACATGTAAACAGATGATTATAACAAAAGGAAAAATATCAATAGATTTCAAAAGTCAGAAACCTAGCTAGAAAGTTGAAAGATTAGTGGAGCAGAATTGGAGGCATTCACTGTAGAGAGCTTTCTCCAGGAGGTTAGCCATTAAAATGGTGGGAGATATAGGATGATAGCTAGTGGGGATAAACAGATCAAGTGAGCGTTTTTAAGGGTGAGGGAAACAGCTAATATATAAGACTACCACCTCCTCATGTGAGACAGGTAATGAGAAAATAGTGAAAGAATGCACTTGAGCAATGTGAGACAAAAAGGATGAGGGATGAGAAAGCTCTTAGGGAGAATAGCCTTATTTTTTGTCGACACATAAGGCAAATTTCTCAACCAAAAGGGGAAGGGAATGAAATAGTCTGGAGTTGTAAGGAGAGAGGAAACGATTTGGAAGAGCATTGTGGTGAACAGAATAGTGAATTGTTTAGGCAGATGTAAAAGCATTACCTTGCTGCAGTGAAGACCCAGTTAAGATTTTGTAACATAAATTTGCAGTGGACCTTGTCATTATGATTTTGTGATTTTCTTCAGGGCTATTCAGCAACATATAAATGGGAATAATGACAGAGGAGGGTAATAGTAATCAAAGACTGGGGCTAGGCAAGGCATGGTTGGAAATGATATAAAAGGCAAGGAATTCAATTATAGAGGATTGTGGAGAGCTGAACTTATTTACTAAGGGCCATGTTGGAGAAGGAAGGAGATCGTAGCCAGTGCAGGGAGGATGGCCTGGGGAAAAAAACTGCAGGATGGAAAGAATGGAGGAAATGGTAAGAACAAAGAACAGTTTTAGAAGTCATAAGTCAGAAGGAAAGATAAAATGATAAAAAATTTTGATCAAATGAAGAAATGGAGAGTTCATGAACATGGAAGTAGAACACTTGTGAGCTGACATAAGATCAAGGATATGATCATCTCTGTGTAAAACTAAGGTAGAGGACTAGGTCACAGGAAATAAATGAATCCAGGAACTAGGAAATTAGGATGCTTGAGGGAATATTGATATGTAAGTTGATGTCTGTTGTAATAAAGTCAGAAGTTAGGTAGAGAGAAAGGCCATGAACTAACACTGAATTCATTAAAGAAGGGAGTATTCTGGAGGTCTGTAGATTACAGCTGCCAGAATCTTGACTGAATGATAAATGTGGATTGAACCTCAAAGGATGGGAGGTTGCCGGTTGATGAAGGTAAAGGAATATTTCAGATTTGATAATGAAAAGCAAAGAGTATTCTGACTCTCCCATTATGTATAGTATATCCTTCTAATGATAGAAATTGATAACTCATCTGTAGCTTATAGTTTCAGAGAATATATGGGACAATGAGAGGTTAAATGATTTCTCCTTTCAGGTCACACAACCATATGCATGAGAGACGGGACTAGAACCTAGGTCTTTCTGAATCTAAGACCATTTTCTCTTCACAAAGTCAAATTACCACCCGACTATTCTTGGTATATGATCAAACATACAACATTTATATATCTTCACTCTTTTCCTTATGCATACCATTCAGGTTCTATGCACTATAAAGCACACAATGTAGTCAACAGTTTAATGAAAGATATCAACTATTAGTTAATTTATCTGGAATAAATATTGTAACTTACAAACCAAAAATTCATAACCGAATGCAGGGTAGTTGATGTTTAAAGTTTGTGCAAAAGTGATTCCTTAGGCAATACAAAGTATTCTCAAGAAGTTAGGAAGAAAATATTATACCAAACTCCTTTTTATGAGCTAGACTAAGACCTAATACCTAACTAAAAGATAAAGCCAAGAAAAAGAACCTTGAAAAATAATATCATTAGTGAGTATTAACGCAAAAATTTTAAATAAAATTCTAACAAGACACTACAGCATATAAAAACTTCATTATTACTGAATTGGATTTCTACCGGGGAATGCAAAACTAGTTCCATATTAGAAAAATAATTAAAATATAGAGTCAAATTTTTAAAAAATTGAAACAATACGATTACATTTATTGATGTATTGCAAAAATAACTGGCAAAATACAATACTAATTTATGCTAAAAATCCTCAAAAATATAGGAATAGAAAGGCCATTTTAATATGATTAAAACTTAAATACTGAAACCAAAGGCTTTCATTGTGGGGAATTGGGAAATATTAAAAGTTTTTCCAATAAATACATGAATAAAACAAGTATTAAATGGTTCTTTGCACTATTATTTGACTTAACTGTCCCAACTATTAATGGACATAGGTTTATATCTTCAATATGATAGCAATTAAACAAGAGAAAGTAAAGGCATGAAAAATTAGTAAAGTGGAGAGAAAATTATCCCTATGTGTAGATGACATATTTACTTAGAAAACTAAAGAAAGCCAACAAAGAAAATAATTGAAAAAATTTCTTTCATAAAGCAGCACAAAATAAATACCAAAAATCATCATCAATTTTATATGGCAATAACAAAATCAGGGAGGAAGTAATAAAAAGGAAAGTTTCCTTCAAAAGAACTACAAAAAACATAAAACACCTGGGAGTCAAATGATATCCTCAAGGGTTTGATAAATATAATTAAATATTATTTATTTAAAAAAATAGGTTTAAATAAACATTTTAGAACATAAGCCCCCAAAATGTCAAAAGAGATATGCAAATTAAGTATTAAAGGTCATAATAACAACAAAATTATTAAAAGAGAAACAGATCAAGTGCCCCTCATAGCTACTGACAAAGAGAGTTCTTAACCAAAAGAGATGATCACAGAAAACAAAATATATAATTTCAGTTACATGAATCACAAAATTGCATTAACAAAATCAATACAGTTGGTAAAAGATGGGACACTATTAAATGAAAAATAGTCTGCCTCAGATATCTCTGATAAAGGTCTGATATTCAAGACCTATAGGAGTCTAATAAAAAGTAAACTATTCCCAAAAGATGGTAATAAATGTTTCAAAAAATTGCAAATTGCTACATTTTAGGTGAAAGATTCTTGTTACTAATGATAAGATAAATGCATATCAAAACAATTTAACATCTAACTTTACATCCAACGAACTGACAAAGTTAATAAAAGATGAGAAAAGTCCATATTATTCAGTCTGTAGAAAGACAACCACAGTTCTGGTTGATTGAGATACTGGTCCAATCATTTGGAAAGTAGGTTGGAATTATGCTAAAGGGCTATCTAAAATGTCTGTTACCTGCCACCCAGTGAATTAAATATGATAAAATATATTTGTTGGGGACATACTCGCAAGATCTAAGAGAAAGTTACTATATACAACAAAATATTCCTGGCAGCACCTTTTGTGGTAGCAAAAAACTGGAAACAAAGAAAATTTCCTTTAACTAGGCAGTGACTAAACAAATTGTAGTATATGAATATACTGGAACATTACTATACTCTAAGCAATTATGAATACGAATAGTTCAGAGAAGCATAGGAAGATTTCATGAATTGATGCAGCATGAAGGAAACTGAAGCAGGAAACGATATACACAATTATATGACAATGGAAAGGAAAAAAAGTGAAGTTATGCATTTTGTATTTTCTATAATTTTTTATTGTGTAATTTTAATGACTAAGCTCTTTTCCTCCAAATATGAGGATCTTCTTTGCAGACGTGGAGGATTGTAAGTATGAGATGCTACATATATCTTTCAGAAGGTGGGGTTATAGCTGATACCTGAAGGAAGTGCTAGCACACAGTAGGTACTCAATATATATTTAATTGATTCTTGTGTGTTCTGAGGCTTCACTTTTCAGCAAATTTCTTTTGCTTCCTTATTTAAATTTAATTATTGCCACTGGTCTTCTTAGATAATTTTCTGAGTTTGACTTAGAAAGAATTTTGTTGTTATTGTTTATTTTAATCCATATGAGGAAAAGCTTATGTAGCTTTTTCCCCCTATATGTGCCAGATATTTCATTACATTCGTTTTGAAAAACTGAAGGGTTTCTTTCTCCAAATACTTAATTAAGCCATTAGACTCTACAGCTTCAGGGAGTCTAATTAATCTTGCATTTTCCCTTCTCATATGCTTTTCAAGGATCTCTAATTCCTTGTGGGTAGCTTGTTGAATATTTGGTAAGTCACAGGGAAAGATAAGTGATCAGTTGCAACCTTAACAACTGATGTCATGCAACTAGTACTTAGGACAGCTATCAATGAGCAATTCAAAGCTATTATGGTAACATATATAGTTTTCACTCATCTTCATGGTATCTGGCAGAAACCAATTCAATAGCAATAGCAAAAATTATTAGTCTACTGTGGTCAAGGCACTGTGCTTGGTGCTAGGGGTACAAAAGAAAAAGAAATAAAGTCCTGATCTCAAGATCTTTAGCTTCAATGGGGGGTGCAGAGAGACCCAACATTCCCAAAGAGAAGCAAATGCTAAATGAATATAAAATATTGAAAGTGATCTCAGGAGGAAGAGCACACTAAATAACTGGGGTATCATACCTGTGCTGCGTTTTGAAGGGAGCTGGAGATTCTAAGAGACAGAGGTGAGGAAGAGGTGCATTTTGGGCATGCTAAACCACCTTGCAGAGGCACTGAGACTACAGAATGAATGGTATGGATGGGCTATACCTAGAAGAGGGAAAGGAAAAAGAGGAAGAGGAGAAGGAAAAGGAGAAGAAAAAGATGATGATGAAAAGAAAGGAAGGAAGAGAGAAAGAGAGAGGAAGAATGAAGTAAACAAGTTCTCGCATTTTAATGGAGGAAGACAATACATAAACAGAGTCTTGGAAAGGAGAACAGAGTATGGTGGAATGGGCTAGGAAATAGTGAGGAGGACTAGGAGAAGAAATTAAAAGCTGACTTATCAGACAAAGGGAGTTAGAGGCAGAATCTAGATGGAGAGGAGGTTGAAGTGATGGTTAGAGAAGCACCATGGCCTACAATATGTCAGGAAACAGCATGGACCCTGGGCCGTAATACAATTAGACAAAACTGCCTTATCAGAACTGAGAGACCCAGGGGCAGAGTTCAAGTTTCAAATGGGCTAGAGGTAGAAATAATGGTTGAAGTAGAGGTAGCATGGTGAAGTAGACTGAGAAGTGACTTCCATAAGCACATCATAGGCTATTAACAAATGTTTATTGATGGATTGATCAAAGCGAATCACTATTCTTTGTAACAAGATACTTCACTGAAGAACAGTTCAAATAATAACAGTAGGAATAGTAATTTATGGAACTTTTATTCTCAAAAGAATTAGTTGATTTCTTTAAGGGAAGCATTTCTCTAGAAAATGACTTTGTGGTGCCTATATAATGCCAAAAACAATTGGAAGGTAAGACTGAATCATCTGCTATCTTTCCATAAAACAGGACTTTTTGTATGTTTACTTTTTCTCTTGTTGTTCTTTTATTCCATGAAATCGGCAAAAGTAACAAATTGTTTTAGTGTTATGTTAGCAAACTACAAGTGTTTAGCTCTTTCTGTTTAAGTATCTCTTCCTAGAGGGAATTTATTTGTTCCAACCTATCCCTCAAACAGCTGTCAATGCATTTTTCCTAAAGCAGAGGTCTGATCATGTCACTCCTCCACCCAGTAGGTTTAAGTTCCTCCCTGTGACCTCTAGGATAAAATACAAAATACAAATACAAATCCTTTTAAAGTTCCTCAAAATATAATTCTGACTGACTGTTCTAGTCAAATTACACATTACTTTTCTTCATGTGCTCTACTGACCAACTCCATTATCCTTATTATAGTCCTCCATTTTCTGTTTCTGAACCTCTTGCATTGGACCCCATGCCTGAAATATTTTCCCTGCTGCCCTACTAGAATCTCTAGTCTCCTATAAAATGCAGCCCAGTTATTACATGTCATGTAGAACCTTTCCTGATTCCCCAGACTACTGGTTCTCCCCTCCCTCTTGGAATTACATTGTATTTTCAAAACACTTTGTATTTAACTCTAAATGGAAATAGCATGTTTCCAGGTAAAGACTAAATAGCTCTTTCAGGGTAGGGGGCATTTAGTTTTGTCTTTATGTCCCCAGAATTTAGTACAGTACCCGAACAATAAAAGGCATTTAATAATGCTTATTGATTTGCTACAGGCATATGGTGAGTATTGTCCTTTAAAATCTCAGTCATTGACTTTAAATGCCCTTGGCAGCAACCTTGTTGAAAGAGTTTTTTGGGTAGCACAACTTAAAGGAAAGAAAGGTAGGATCAGTAATTGCATGGTATTGTTTTCTAAGGCTATTAGAATACATGGCCACTCCCCATCTCTCTCTCTCTCTCTCTCTCTCTCTCTCTCTCTCTCTCTCTCTCTCTCTCTCTCTCACACACACACACACACACACACACACATACACACGCACACATGCATGCCCACACACCCCACCCCATTTTCCTGCTTTTGTAAACAATGAGTAAATGGGCCTCAGAAATAAATTTTCAACATCATCAGTTTAAGACTGTTATATTTCTTTGACTGGGGCACCTAGATGGTGCAGTGGATAGAGCACCACTGCAGGAGTCAGGAGGACCTGAGTTCAAATCCCACCTCAGACACTTGACACTCTCTAGCTGTGTGACCTTGGGCAAATCACTTAATCCCAATTGCCTCATCTTGGGTCATCTCCAGTCATCCTGATGAATATCTGGTCACTGGATTCAGATGGCTCTGGAGGAGAAGTGAGGCTGGTGACCTGCACAGTTCTCCCTCACTCAGAACAAAGTCAAGTGCAAGTCATGTCATTATTTCTCTGATGGCATGGTCTCCTTTGGCAATGAAGGATGAACACTCATTATTTCTTTGACCAAGGACCTAATTAAGCTTGAAAGTTGCTAGAGCACTGGCCACCAGATGATGATATTTTTAACTCTAGAAAGTTGTGAAAACCATTGTCTAAGATACGTAAATGGTTGTGATCTGAATCAATGAAATCTCAGGGATATGTTTGACACTTTTAGGGATATAGCACTATCCTTCATTAACTGATATCCCTTAATTTTTATTCCCTGACCTAAAATGGTTTTCTAAACCTCATAGAATCTGAGTGATTTTTTCTGAAGAAACTAATTTATCATTTTATGCTAAATAACATTTTTTGCAATCCTATTACTACTGCCTTTCTCATTGGTCACAGTCATCTGACACTGATGCTGTGGTAAAGCTTTGTAATTACATTATTTGGGCTATTAAAATGAAGCAATCAGGGTGGCAAGTACATAGAAGAAATGACAAAAATCATATGCAACTAATTCTTTGCTATTTTGAAGCAACCATAAAAGATAATGGATATCTCAGCAGGCAATTAGACCAAGAGTGCAAAGAAAAGAAAATGTAACATGGAAAATTTTCCAAAGGAAGCAATTGTTAAGAAAACTTCCCTCAAAATTCTCTCCTGGTTCAAGATTATTGCTTGCATCATGAGGAATTCTCTCCAGTTTTGCCAAGACTAACCATTTGAGTTCAAAAGTTAAAAATTATTTTAGATTTTTCAATTATTAGAACAATCTTTTGTGGTACTGTTGTTTCATTGGAATGTGGGGGTGAAATTTCCATGGCACAGATTCCTAAATACACAGACTTTGCTTTGAACCACTATATTAAGTCTCCTGGTGAATCAGCTGGCCTGATAGCAGCTTTGTAGAATTTTTCATTCTGTTCATATATTAAAAAGCCAGAGATTCCTTGTTTTCATTCTTATAATAAAATTGGAGTACAAATAAATTACTTGTAAGAAAGAAACTGCTTCCTTCTCTCATCTTCTCTTAAATGCTTAGGAACTTCAATCTTGCCCACTTTTCCATTTGCAGAGAAAGAAAAGAGAGTTCATTTAAAAAAAAACAAAAACATTTCTAGTATAATTTTTAGGACAAAATCTGTACAACAATTTCTATCCTCACCTGCTGTCACAACACTTAGTAGCTTATCTTACATATATCTGTGCCTCCCACACTCTTAATAAGGCTGAATTTAACCTTTTGTAAAATTCAGTTTCACACATTACTAAGTATGAAAATAGTATACAATAAATGAACTGCACAGCTAGCTTATGTTTCTTGAATGGACATGAGTGATTGATGATGAAATGGACTAACAATTTTGAAAGTAAGTGTGCATAATGGGGAGAGAGAGTTTGAGACTACGTTTCTCACTAAGGTGTAACTGCCTGGGGGTAATACAAAAATTGCTTTTTCCTTGCTAGTGTAGATTTTGAATTAATCTCTTTCAGTTAATCAGAAAGAGAGAGGTTGGAAGGTCTACTTTATACAGTCCTGTATAATTCTTATTAACTCCCTTCAAAGAGTGTACAATTCATTTCTTAAATAACTTGCTTTCACAGCACACACAAATGGATGAGCAAAGATTTTGGTTTTCTGCAGTCTTTTAGCCAGTTATCCTTTGCAGGATTTCATATAATTCAGCAAATCCACCCTCTCTTTCATAGATTTAAACCACAAATCATTAGCTCTGTTAGATGAAGTGAATATAAAAAGAGAAAGGCTATGATAATCCTAGATAAGGCTAGAATTCTTCCTAAACTTAGAGCAAGCTAAAAATCTCAAAGTGTATAATTATTCAAAATAAGATTTTTCTTCACAGTGCAACCACCTAAGAATTCTTTTACTCCATCCTCCATGAGCTCGGTATAACCTGTCATTCAATGTTTTGGAGAGATTTTCTGGTACCACAAGTCAGGTATGTTAAGTTTCAGGCAGTCATTTTTTGATTGGTCAATTTACATTGACCGAAGATGCCCTGGATGGCACAAGATGAGGCAGTGAGACATATTAGAAAAATTACTGAATTTGGAGTCATAAAACTGGGATTAAATAATACCTGTGTTACTTACTTCAGGTATGACCTTGCATAAGTCACTTCACATTCTGTTCCTCAATTTCCTTATCCTGAGAAGGAGGTAGTTTGATAGGTTATCTTTAGACTACCTTCTAGCTTTAATTATATGTTAAGTTTTCACTAGTTGTGTGACCTTGGGCAAGTCACTTAACCCCAATTGCCTCATCCTGGGTCATCTCCAGTCATCCTGATGAATATCTGGTCACTGAATTCACATGGCTCTGGAGGAGAAGTGAGTCTGGTGACCTGTACAGCTCTCTCTCACTCAAAACAAAGTCAAGTGCAAGCCACGTCATTATTTCTCTGATGACATGGTCTTCCTTGGCAACGAAGGACGAACATACACGCATATAAGTAAGGTTTGAGAGAAGTTCTTTGAGAATAATCTTTTACAATGATTTAATAGTACTGCCATTGTATTGAGTTATTATTTTTTAAGACAAAGAAACTCTTTAATGACTACTCTGTCTAAATGATTCCAAAGCAATTAGTCACCAGTGAAAAACAAATCATTTGGTTCACTTCTGGGAAATTAAATAGATGAAACAATTAATTTTCCAAATTTTTTCACTTCCCAGTTTGGCTCTTACACTATTGACAGACATAGGTGATCTCCATATTGTTGTGTATTTATCCCAATTTTCTTTTCAAAAAAACAGACCATGGGCAAGATGGTTCCTTCTATTCCATGTCAAACTAAATATGGTAATGATTTATCTTATTATAACCTTTTAACTTATCAAATACCTTGAATTTATATTTTCTGTCATATTATATAATTATGACTAAACTTCACTAATTTGCCATAATCTTTAGATCAGTATGGTTTCTATTAGTTTCATATATAAATGGTTCCCCTTTACACACCTATTCTGATATCTCATCAGAACCTGGCATTGACTGAATGGTCAAAAACTGACCATGTACTAAAGAGAAGAGAAATAATAAACACTAAAAAGCAAAAATTCTAAAGACATCATTGGAAGACTATAATACAATAAAAATAGTTATTAATACAGGGAACAGAAACAAAAGATGGACCTAATTGTACATTTGATGATGCCACCCTGAAAAATGAGTGAATTATATAATAAGGCATAAAAAAATAACAATGAGAAAGAGAATAATAATTAGGAGATAATATAGCAGAATTTCTGAGATGCAGCTAAAGTAGATCTTGGAGGGAAAACAGGTATTCCTCCAAGAACATGCATTAACCAGATAGAAAAGGAAGCTGAATGAAAATAGAAAGTCAACAAATAAAGCCAAAAGAAGAAGTCCTGAAAATTAGACGAGAAACAGGTAAATTGGAAAACAAAAGACTAGAATAGAAAAAAACAAAAGCTATTTCTTGAAAAACCTACAAAATCAACACCTGGAACAAAATTAATCAAAAATAAGAGGAAAGAAAATCAAATTACCAATTAATTGACAGAAGATAAAATGACAGAAGATAAGTAATAATAGAAAAGACCAGAACCTAATATACCTAACTATATGCCAGGCAAAAATTTTTTAAAAAGGAGTATCACGGCATAGAAGTGGTCCTAGGTTCTTCACAGTTACACTTACAGAGACCAAGTCCTGATTGATCCCACAAAACTGTAAAGAGTGAGTATGAGCCCTAGTATGGATTGTTTCTCAACCTGAACATCAGCTTAGCTAAGGTCAGAGAGACTCCTCATTGGAAATTTACACAATAATATTTTGAGGCCAGTACAGTTTTTAGAAATGGCCTACTGCAGTAAAGAGGGGGGGTTAGAATTTGTGTCAGTAAGGGGAACAACCACATCCTTGC
This sequence comes from Bettongia penicillata ogilbyi, assembly GCA_023548195.1. Classification (NCBI taxonomy): domain Eukaryota; kingdom Metazoa; phylum Chordata; class Mammalia; order Diprotodontia; family Potoroidae; genus Bettongia; species Bettongia penicillata. The sequence goes on along the minus strand of JAJHZJ010000600.1, from coordinate 5,922,601 downwards.
ATTTGAAGTGTAAAAAACTATAACATTGGGGAGGAGCCAAGATGGCGGAGTAGAAAGACTCACGTATGCTAGCTCCAAATCCACAGCCCAGAAATTTTCTGTAAAAAGAGTTCCCCACAAATTCTGGAGCAGCCATGCAGAAACACAGTGGAAGAGATTTCCGTTCCAGAGAGCCCTGGACAGCTGTCCCCGGGGTCTGTCGTGTTCTGGATGTGGAGCCCACCACTGTGCTACCCTGGCCACGTGGCCCGAGAGGAGCAGATCCGAGCAGGCTTCACGGATGGAATCTCCAGCGGCCACAAAGGTCCCTCCACCCACAGGCACTATAGGTCAGTGAGAAAGATGTCTGGGCTGGCCGAGAGGGGAGCAGGGTATCTCCTTGGCTCAGGCCCCCTCAGGAGGAAGTGGCAGAGGCAGTGGCGGCCCAGGACTCCCGGAGCAGACAGGTACTCAGGGCCATTACCAAAGGTCTCTACATAAACCCCCTGAGGGAACTGAGGCTGGGAGGCGGCCCCGCCCCCACCCCAGCACCAGAACTTACGCTCACATTGACTAGCAGCCACACCCGCAGCTGAAAGCCCTGCGGCTGGGAGCAGCATTTGAATCTCAGACCCCAAGCACTAGCTGGGCAGATCTGGGCAGGGGTGGAGAAGAATCTCAGAAGTCAAGTAACTGGCTGGGAAAATGCCCAGAAAAGGGAAGAAAAATAAGACCATACAAAGCTACTTTCTTGGGGGACAGATGTTCCCGCCTTTCAATTCTGATGATGAGGAACAATTCTTACCATCAGGGAAAGACGTGGAGGTCGGGGTCTCTGTATCCCAGACATTCCAGGTAGATGTCTGGTGGGCTCAGGCCATGGAAGAGCTCAAAAAGGATTTTGAAAATCAAGTTAGACAGGTGGAGGAAAAACTGGGAAGAGAAATGAGAGAGATGCAAGAAAAGCATGAAAAACAGGTCAATATATTGCTAAAGGAGACCCAAAAAATGCTGAAGAAAATAACACCTTGAAATAGGCTCACTCAATTGGCAAAAGAGGTTCAAAAAGCCAATGAGGAGAAGAATACTTTTCAAAGCAGAATTAGCCAAATGGAAAAAGAGGTTCAAAACCTCACTGAAGAAAATAGTTCTCTCAAGATTAGAATGGAAGAGATGGAGGCTAATGGTTTTCTGAGAAACCAAGAAATCATAAAACAAAACCAAAAGAATGAAAAAATGGAAGAGAATGTGAAATATCTCATTGGAAAAACAAATGACCTGGAAAATAGATCCAGGAAAAACAATTTAAAAATTATGGGACTACCTGAAAGCCATTATCAAAAAAAGAGCCGAGACATCATCTTCCATGAAATTATCAAGGAAAACTGCCCTGACATTCTACAACCAGAGGGCAAAATAAGTATTGAAAGAATCCATTGATCACCACCTGAAAGAGATCCAAAAAGAGAAACTCCTAGGAACATTGTGGCCAAATTCCAGAACTCCCAGCTCAAGGAGAAAATATTGCAAGCAGCTAGAAAGAAACAATTCCAGTATTGTGGAAATACAATCAGGATAACCCAAGATCTAGCAGCTTCTACATTAAGGGATAGAAGGGCGTGGAATAGGATATTCCAGAAGTCAAAGGAACTAGGACTCAAACCAAGAATCACCTACCCAGCAAAACTGAGTATAATACTTCAGGGGAAGATATGATCTTTCAATGAAACAGAGGACTTTCAAGCATTCTTGATGAAAAGACCAGAGCTGAAAAGAAAATTTGACTTTCAAACACAAGAATGAGAAGAAGCATGAAAAAGTAAACAGCAAAGAGAAGTTATAAGGGACTTACCAAAGGTGAACTGTTTACATTCCTAAATGGAAAGACAATATTGTAACTCTTAAAACTTTTCGGTATCTGGGTAGTTGGTGGGACCACACACACACATATACACACACACGCATGCACACATGCACACACACATGTACACATGTGCACGCACATACAGAGACAGAGAGCACAGAGTGAATTGAATAGGATGGGACCATATCTTAAAAGAAATTAAGGTAAATGGTGAGAGAGAAATGTAGTGGAAGGAAAGAGGGTGAAATGGAATGGAGTAAATTATATCTCATTCAAGAGGCAAGCAGGAGACTCTTTAGTGGAGGGAAAAAGAGGAGAGCTGAGAAAAAAACATGTTTACCCTCATCACATTCGACTAAAGGAAGGAATAAAATGCACACTCATTTTGGTATGAAAACCTATGTTACAATACAGGAAAGTGGGGGAGAAGGAGATAAGCAGGGTGGGGGGATGATGGAAGGGAGGGTGATGGGAGGAGGAAGCAAGTTGAAGTCAACACTAGGGGAGGGACAGGATCAAAAGACAGAATAGAAACAATGGGGGGCAGGATAGGATGGAAGGAAATACAATTAGTCTTACACAACAGGACTATTATAGAAGTCATTTGCAAAACTACACAGATATGGCTTAATTGAATTGCCTGCCTTCCCAAAGGGAATGGGTGGGGAGTGAGGGATGGGAAGAATTTGGAACTCATAGTTTTAGGAACAACTGTTGAGTCTTGTTGTTGCTACTAGGAAATAAGAAATACAGTTAATGGGGAATAGAAAGTCATCTGGCCCTACAGGACAAAAGAGAAGATGGGGACAAGAGAAGGGAGGGAGGATACAAGAGAGGGCAGATTGGTGATAGGGAAAATTAGAATGCTCGGTGTATTGGGGTGGAGGGAGGGGACAAATGGGGAGAAAATTTGGAACCCAAAATTTTGTGAAAATGAATGTAAAAAGTTAAATAAATAAATTTTAAAAAAAACTATAACATTGTTGACAAGACAACAGAATAAGGAGCTGACCTTTACAGCTTATAGAATCTCATTAGTGCTTTAATAACAAGCTAAAAATTATTCCAACAAAAATTCATTATAAAGCAGTCAATCATGCTTACAAAATAGATTTCTGAGTGCTTAGAAATATTGTATAGGCCTGCACTCTTCTTCAGCCTAAGTAGTCAAACTATCAATTTGCTTAGCAATTAATTTTTTTATCATAGTTAGGTCAGAGTTCAACACTCAGTCTAGAAGTTCTGAATTGAATTCCTATGAACTATTAATTAGTTGAGTCAAAATTAATGAGATTTCATTGTATTTGTTAGAAAACTTCAACTCTCAAGAGAGGGCAAAGATGTTAAGGAACTGAAGAAATGAAAATTGCCTCCTACCAAGACTTCAATAGCATGCAATAATATTGTTTGAAGTAACATAAGCCTTTTTGGATCAATGAAATCAAACTATATTTATGTCACTCCAGCCCTGAAAAAGCCTAGAAGTGCTCCAAAGAAGTTAGAGTTATCTTATAGAACGCTTGTTGTAGAAAATGTTTATGTCCCATGAAATTCATGGTTAATTTTAAAGCATATCCCCATCACCAGGAAGAGACATTATATGGAGTATGTGGGGGGTAGAAGGAGGAGGGAAGTGTGGAGGAGGGAGAAATCTGGACTCAAAGTTATAGCACCTAGATTCAAATCTGAGACCAGCCATTTGCTACCTCTGTGACCTTTTGCAAGTCACAACCACTCAGAGTTTGACAAATTTATGAATGTATGAACTGTGATGTCCCATAGGCCTTCTGGGCCTCACTGAAATTCAATTCACTTGCAAGTCATGGCATTACTTTCCCAAAATTATGGTCCTCTTCAAGAAAGAAGGACAAATATCATCAATTGATTAAATCTCTAGACACCCTATTGACTCTTGTTTAGCTCTTCTATTCCACTTTCTTCAATACGTGACTAGAAAGCTTACTCATTTATTTAACCTTTTATTTATTTTTCAAATCATTACTCCTACCATTTCAACTACTGTATTTTCACCTAATTATCCCAAAGAAAGGGATGCAAGTTTCCAATTCCTGTTCTTCTCTATTAAACCAGAAATACTGATACTACCCATTCTTTGAATTTCTAAACCAAACTAAATTCAGGCTACTATTGATTAACATCCTCTTTTAGCCCCTGATTCCAAGTTTTATCTCAGAATGTAGAAAAACCTTTTCTTCTCAGTGAGGAAGCCCTCCCCTATTTTAAAGACAAAGATTCCTTTCCCAGGCTCTAAGGCATCCAAGATTTCCTTTTCAGTCTACCTCCTTCATTTTTTCTGTAAGTCTCAATGGTCCAGGCCCCGAAAGTCTTATCCCTCCCAATCTATTTATAGGTTAGCTAAAAGTAAGTATAATAACTGGTTGCTATTTGATTGTACTTCTAAAATTGTACTTCTAAATAAAATTCTGATCTTCCAAATATTGTTCTAGCCTAATGTTCAGGCTTGATATTATTAATATCTATGCACTTTCCATTTTAGAGACCATCACTATAACTCCCTCCTTCATGGCAATACTCTCCTATGGCCAGGAACAGTGTCTCTTCGTATTCTATTCTAAATTTTTACTATCACTTTCCCAAATTCTCTTTGATAATTCAATCTTCAAGTATCACTTCAGAAATATTTTTTCGAGAACCATAATTCATAATAACACAAATATTTTAAAGATATATTTGCCAAACTGATAATTTTTACCAATAGCATACACTTTTCCTCACACTAGCCATGGCAGGAATAGTCAACTTAATTCAATAAAAAAACATTTCTTAAATGCTTATTCTGTGTAACATATTGACTCTTCTCCATCCATTAGTGCTTTAACTCAAAGCGGTTTGTCAGACAATAAGTTGCTACCTTGGAATGAAGATACTTTAAAACCCCAAGGAGTGAAGTTCAGAGTGGTTTTGGTGATAAAGGAGAAAAGTCCAGTAAAGATGAAAATAATGTTGGCACAGACTGAGGGGACAATCTGGTAGCATGTTGAGGAAGGATGAAAGACCTTGGGTGGCTAAAGATAAGGTCACTGGGATTCTAATGCCCAACATATACAAACTTTTCCTACTTCACATTTTTTTCTAGGATTGGTTCTGTAATGTAACACCCTCATGGTAATAAAGCCATCTATTTAAGTATATGTCACTACTTACATTATATTCTTTTATATAAGCCTCAAGTAACAAGAATGAAATTCTAATGCTACCTTAAATGTCATTGCATCAGACTTTTCTCAAAAGTCCCACAGAGTCACAGATTTAGGGGTCTAAGAGACCTTCAAGGTCCTCTAGTCCATCTCTTACTCTTTTATTGTTGTTGTTCAGTTGTTTCATTCCCACTCTTTTGACCCCATTTGTGGTTTTCTTTGCCAAAATACTGGAGTGGTTTTGCCTTTCCTTCTCCAGCTCATTTTACAGATGAGGAAACTAAGGTCAACAGGGTCAAGTGACTTGCCCAGGATTACACAATCAGTAAGTGTCTGAGGCCAGATTTGAACTCAGAAAGATGACTCTTCCTGACCTCAGTCTGCCATTTCACAGATGAGAGAACTGAGGAGCATTTAAGTTAAGTGATTTGCAAAAGGTCACACAGATGGTAAGTGACAATACCAGGATTTGAGCTCAGATTTCCTTCTACCAATTCTAATTCTATTTTCCATTGTTCTTAAAGTTGCCTCTCTAAAGCTTTCTATACCTAAAATCACAAGCCAATATAATGGTGACCACAATAACCTCAAACACAAGTTATTACATGATGGGAAAAAATTACCAAATCACTTGAATTTAGTATTTTGAAAAGATGTCAGGGTTCATTTAGTACAACCTATACAGAAAAACTGAATCCTCTATGCTTGATGATTTAAAATGAAGGAGAACTCACCATCTCCCAAGGCAATCCATTCCACTTTTGGTTAGCTCTAATTATGAGAAAGTTTTCCTTTGACCTGAGCCCAAATTTGTTTTTATGTAATTTCCATCCATACCTTCAAGCTCTGCCCTCTGAAACCAAATATAACAATTCTAATCCCTCTTCCAGATGAACTAGCATTCCATAAACTTTAACCAATATAACCCCAATCAGAAAGTTACAGTTAGGTTCAGCATCAAAATACTCAATCATTATAACTGACAGACATGCCACATCATTGCCAAGATGTATACATAAATCCTTGACATCACTTTGAATTTTTGACTTAACCTGGCGGAATGAAAAATACCAACAGCATACAAAATGTTCCTGCCATTTTAGAATGCAAAAACATCCAAAATGTTTGCTGCCAGAAAATGTTGGAGAATTGATTTATTATTGTGAGTCCTGTCATAGATTATAAAAATGAACATTATTTTTCCCAACTCACCCAGATTGCAGTAGCTAGACTTAGACATTGCATTAGGAAGAAAGGAATGATCTAAGAGCCAACTGGATTTGCTGAGACTTCACAGCATCAATAAAAACAAAAAGCCCCCCATGTAGTAATTACATTTTGTCATTTTACATAATAATACAGCTTGTAGCCTACTTCTGTTTTCTAAGTCACCTGGAGATTACAAATTGTTCTTGCAATTATCTGATTTTCCATTTAGTGAGGGCCATATTTTTCAAACTGTGAGGCTTTCCACCCTACAGAAACCTGAATTTTTTCATAGGGATATGAAAGCTAACCCTTGAAAAAAGGTCTATATGTTGTCTTCTTCCTTGCTAATTATTCTCACCAAATCTTTAGTGAAAATAGAAGTTTTTAATTGGGAATATGAGGTGGCAGTTTCTGTTTTCATTTAATGTTGTCCTGTGCATAGCATAGTGACTGGAACATAGAAGACATTTAATAAATGCATATTAATTGAATGACATTGTTAATCTTTGACATTTTATATTGGTTCACCAAAAGATATTTTCCTCTACTAAAATTCATATTGACGGGGATGAAAATTCACTTGTTTCTGTTCATAATATTTTGTACCAGGAGAATATATGAGTAGTTTCCTGTTCCTTGAAGAGGAGATGAGCTCCCTTCTCCCTGTGTTGTTATAAAGTAGAATGAAAGATGAACATAGAGTCAGAAAATCTAGATTTTAATCCTGACTCTTCTGTTTACTACCTGTAAAATCATAGTTGCATTACTCTTTGTAGGATTGTTTCCTCATTTAAAAATAAGGTAATTAGATTAGTTGTTATCCAAAATCCCTCTCAGTTTTAATTCAATGAATAAAGTGCTTGTCTTAAATCTGTTAATTAAGATATTTCATGAATAAGCTGGAAATTATGGAAATGATGATCATTTCAGAGACAATGATGAACAATAATAGCAAAGGGTGGGGGAGGAGGTGGAGCCAAGATGGTAGAGGGAAACCAGAGACCTTCTCCCCCCCAAAACCATGCAAATACCTGTAAAAATGACTCTAAACAAATTCTAGAACTCCAGAACCCAAAAAATCACAAAGTAAAACAAATTTTCAGCCCCAGAAAGCCTGGAGGATTGACAGGGGGCATCTGTCACAATGAGCTGGAAGCAAAGTACAGCAGAGTGCAGTTCTGAATGAGGGGTCAGACAGGGCCTCAGAGTACTGAGCTGGTGGCAACTGTGGCTATTTCTGAACTTCTCAATCCTTTATCACCAAAGATAGCAAATAAGGTAAATCAGAGAACTCTGTGAAACCTGGTCTGGCTGGGGTCCAGCACCAGGGTGGGGGAGGAAGGGATGCCAGTGCAGGTAGTGACAGCTGCTGAGGCTGTGGCAACTGCTTCCAGAACTCTGAACCCACAGATAGTGGGGGACTGAATGGCCAATACAAAGTCCCTGAAGCCTGGGACAATACATCCACCTCCACCCCTACCACAAACAGAGTCCTACTTGGAATTTATGATAAATGACTTTATGAGAAATCAAATAATTATAGAACAGAACCAAAAGAATGAAAAAATAGAAGACAGTGTGAAATATCTCATTGGAAAAATCACTGACCTGGAAAATAGATCCAGGAGAGAGAATTTTAAAATTATTGGATTACCTAAAAGCCATGATCATAAAAAGAACAATAAGAAACCTGTTCTGATATTGTAGAACCAGAGGGTAAAATAAAAATTGAAAGAATCCACCAATAGCCTCTGCAAAAAGATTCCAAAAGGAAAACTCCTAGGAACATTGTAGTCAAATCCCAGAGTTCCAAGGTAAAGGAAATATATTGTAAACAGCCAGAAAGAAACAATTTAAGTATTATGGAAATAAAATCAGGATAACACAAAATCTAGTAGCTTCTATATTAAGGGATCAAAGGACTTGGAATATAATATTCCAAAGGAGAGATTAGCTAGGATTAAAACCAAGAATCACCCACCCAGTAAAACTCAGTATAATACTTCAGGGGAAAAAAATGGAATTTCAATGAAATAGAGAACTTTCAAACATTCTTGTGAAAAGATCAGAGGTGAAAAGAAAATTTGACTTTCAGATACAAGAATCAAGAGAAGCATGAAAAGGCAAACAGGAAAAAGAACCATAAGAGACTAATTAAAGCTGAACTGTTTACATTCTTACATGGGAAGATAATATTTGTAACTCATGAGATCTTGCTTCATATTAGGATAATTGGAAGAAATAGATAGATATAGATGATATAGATATAGATATAAATAGATATAGATTAGATATAGATAGCACAGACTGAATTGAATGTGAAGGGATGATATCTAAAAATAAAATTAAGGGGTAAGAGAGGAATATATTGGGAGAAGGAGAAAGGGAGAGAGAATGTGGTAAATTATCTCACATAAAAGAAGCAAAAAAAAGGTTTCACAGTGGAGGGAAAGAGGGAGGAGGTGAGAGAGAATGAATGAAGCTTACTCTCATTGGACTTGACTTAAGGAGGTAATAACATACACACTCAGTTGAATATCTTACGCTACAAGAAAGTAAGGAGGAAGGGATTAAGGAGGGGAGGGAGGAATGAAAGAAGGGACGGCAGAATGGAGAGGGGGATAATCTTTTGAAATGTTTTGAAAATTTTGAAAAGGGATGGGGTCAAAGTTGAAAATAGAATAAGTGTGGTGCAGGATAGGATCTAAGGAAATAAAGTTAGTCTTACACAATATGACTATATGGAAGTGTTTTGAATAACTGCATACATATAACTTAAATTTAATTGTCTGCCTTCTCAATGAGTGTGGGTGGGGAAAGAAGAAGGAAGAGAATTTGGAACTCAAAGTTTCAAAAACAAACGTTAAAAAATGTTTTCACATGCAAATGGGAAATTACATACATGCATACATACATATATAACATATTATATGTGATATGCATCGATTATAATAACATATAATTATATATAATATGTTGTATAATATAATTGACTCTCTCAGCATATATATATATATATATATATATTATATATAGTCAATGGTGTATAGAAATCTATCTTGTCCTACTAGAAAGTAAAAGGAAGAGGATGAGGGGGGCGGTGAAATGAATGCCATTTAGGGGAGAGAGGGGGAGAAATTTCTGAAACTCAAAACTATGTGGAAATGAATGCTGAAAAAAAATTAATTAATTAAAAAACCAACTAAAAATAATAGTTAAGGATAAGGCTTTTTGTTTTGCAAATCACTTTAAAACAGTATCTCACTTTATCTTCACAACAATTCTGTGAGGTTAAGTTAAATTAATGTCCCTATTTTATAAATGAGGAAAACACGGCTAAGATGTTACATGACTTGCCCAAAGTCCCACAGTTGATTGATTACTGAGGTGGGATTCAAACTTAGATCCCTATGACTGCAAGAATTCTATCTACTCTTGAAAAAAATCTTAGATACCTGGTTTTCAGAGCCTTTGGGGGTGATAAAGTTCTATATATCAGTTGTTTTTTTTTTTCTTGTTCCAACCTATACAGTTCCCTCCATCTATATTCTCTTGTAAACTTGACCAAGGGCCTATTTTCTATCTATCAAAGTTATTCATTTACAAATTACTGGCAAAGGGTGATGTCATGACCCATTTTTTAACCAAGAACAGGGCCAAGATTTGAAACATAAGTCAAGAATTGCTACAGGGGAAATTGTGGGGACTATTCAGAAATGGATTAATCTGAAAAATCTCAGTGAACAGAAAATAACAGGACATGAATATTCATTTAATTTAGTTCATTCCAATTTAGGCTTTAGATTGGTCTGTTATCCTTTTCTGATCTCATGCTCAGAAAGAGTTCAAATTACCGTAGGCATCTATTCGGTTATCAAACTATATTAAAATCTGTTTGGTGGCTTCATGACTGTGAGGAGATTGCTGGCCTAAAGAAAGCACATATTCTATCATTCTCCAATGTCCCCTAAAGCCAGCTACCTATAGAAACTAAACAAAAAGGCATTTTCATTTCAGAATCCCCATGACAGTGAGAACCATAAAGGTAGGTTGAAAATTCACTGGAGTCTTGTTTTCAGAATCTTCTCTTATGGATTCCTTTTTATCAGTGAACAAAAAAAACCCAACAAAATAATGCCTATGTGTGCTAGCAACTTAATCAGCTTGATAAGACTCTGTCTCCCTCTTAAGGTCAACCACCATGACATACTCTGGTTTTTCTCAACTAAATGAATTTGAGTCCCTACCACTGTTCTCTCTTTATCTACTTCGTTCTTTAGTTTGTAGTTAATACTGTACTTCAAACTTCAATATGTTATCCTCTTTTTTGCATTTTTTCTTGCAAATTGCATCATGTTTTGAATTTTTTGGAGGACTTAATGGAAAGTCCAGAGATAATGAGATGGGTAAAGTGTATTTCTATTCATGGGTTACATTCAGCTAAGTCATCTAATTTACTTAACCATTTCCATTCTTTAAAAACAAATATAATCTAATGATTAAGGAGACAAATTCAAAATTTCTCTTTTCCCTCTACGTTGTCAGGATATTTCATAATTAAATACTGACTCTAAATGTATTTTTGACTCTGTGCCCAGGTACATTTTAATTGCTGTTTCCATGCTAGTATAGAATTATATACCATTCTCATGAGAGTAGAGAGTCTGCAAAGGTACAAGAGAGATTAGTAAACTATGAAATCAGTAACTGAATTCAATTTTTTTTCCAAACTACATGTTGTCACATAGGAATACATGCATTCTGTATTCCCCTGTTGGTGGTAGTGGTGGTGGTGGTGGTGGTGGTGTGTGTGTGTGTGTGTGTGTGTGTGTGTGTGTGTGTGTGTGTGTGTCTTTTTCAGAGGATTCTGAGCAGAACCAGCTCTAGGCAAAATTGTGAAGCAGATAAAGATTATCTTTGATACTATCTTCCCTTTCAGCATCTCTGTCCTTATTCTTCCAATCCCTGGCACTTGCCTCTCATCTTTAGTGACCCTGATCTTAACAAGTTTTTCAATAATATTCATCATTATTCCTATTAGCAAATATGTTGAACATCTAATATATGTAGAATGTTGTGGTAAGCACGAGGGGCATAAAAAGTATAAGATGCAATCAGCTACTTTAAGACACTTAAAGTCTAGTTAGGAATTTGAAATCCTTAGAGGGGACTAGACTTATATTTTCATGATTATTGAGAACACTAAGTAAGACCTACCAACACAGGTCTCCACTTTCTTTGCATTTTATAGCCGGAGAATTTCTTAGAGCCCTAAGAGGTTAAGTGACTTGGTCAAGGAAAGAGGAGAAAGAGGGAAAAGAGGAGAAGAAAAGAAGAGGAAAAAAAAGATATCCATTCTATGTATGTGTGAGTATATGTATATGTATAAATGTGTGTATATGTGTGTGTGTGTGTATATATATATATATATATATATATATATTGTATGTGTGACAAATACAAAGCAATATTGGAAGGAAGGCACTAGCAGCTGGGGGAATCAAGAAAGATTTCATGGGGATGATGCTAGAGAAGAGATCTAAGGGAAACAAAAGATTCTAAAAACTGGAGATGAGGAGTCATGAAGATGGGAGATAGATCATCACATGTGAGGTACAGCAAGTAAGCTAGTATGATTAGACTATAGAGTAGGAATGGGAGCATAATACATAATTAGGCATGAAAGGTTGGTTGACGTCAGGTTATGAAAGTCTTTCAGTGCCATGTAGAGAAGCTTATATTTGCTCCTAAAGCAGGAGTTCTCAACTTCTTTTTATGTCATAGATCCTTTATAAATCTAGTGAAGCTTTTGGACCCCCAAAATATCATTTTCAATACATAAAATAAGGAAAATTACAAAGGAAAGTTACAAAAGTTAGAAAAATAAAACTATATTTTCTTCCTATCAAAGTTCATGGATTCCCTGAAATTTATCCATGAAACTTTTAAGGGTCCCTGGACCCCAGGTTATGAAGTCCTATCCTAGAAGTAATAGGGAGCCATTGTAATTTATAGAGTATAATAGAGACATAAACAAAACAAACCTTTAAGAAATTCACTTTGGCAGCTGTGTTGTAGTTAGAGAGGAGGGAGAAATGAGGTGGAGAAACACTTAGGAAACCTTTTATAATAGTCCTGGAGAATAATGAAGAGGATCCAGATTAGAGTGGTGGTCATTTGAATAGTGAGGAGTATACGTTTGAGATATTTTGGCAGCTAAGTAGATTTATAGGATGAATGTGAGTAAAGAGAACAAAATAAAAGTTTTGTATCCTTGAAAAAACAGGGAAATCTGGAAAATGAATGGATTTTTTTTGGGGGGGAGATTATGAATTCTCTTTGAGGCATGTTAAGTTTGAAATGCCCAATTGGCAATTGGTAGTATGGAACTAGAATTCAAAAGAGAGCCTAGGACTGAATATATAGGTTAAGAAAATCATTTGAACCACTGCAATTCATGGCAACTAATAAGATCACTAGGTGAAAAAGTATAGAGCAGGGATCTAGCAACTTGGGTTTTTAAAGTATTTTGATAACTATTTGACATAACTAGTTTCCTTTGTAATCCTATGTCTTTTAATTTATGTATAAATGTTTTATTTCATTGAAGAAATATCATAGAAATATGTCATATTTCTACATGTTATATAGAGTATGTTGAGAGTATGTTGTATAAAATATTTAATGCATAAAATATTTAAAATCATTATTCTGAGAAGGCACCTATAGTCTTTAACAGACTATCCAGGACAGAGCCAATACTATCATTGCCACCAGCTATGTTCATCAGGTCATGAATCTGAGAGAAAGAGAAGGAGGGAGGGAGGGAGGGATGGAGAGAAGGAGAGAGGGGAGGAAGAAGAAGAAGGAGAAGGAGAAGAAGAAGAAGAAGAAGAAGAAGAAGAAGAAGAAGAAGAAGAAGAAGAAGAAGAAGAAGAAGAAGAAGAAGAAGAAGGAGAAGAAAGAAGAGAGGAGAGAGAGAAAGAGAGAGAGAGAGAGAGAGAGAGAGAGAGAGAGAGAGAGAGAGAGAGAGAGAAACTTGTTTTAATTCTCACAATTTCTGTTTGCTCTGAAGCTGCAAACCATGAAGTTCATTTGCCTGGAGAAAATGCTTGCAAAGCTGCTAAAAATCCTTGATCCTTGACAGAATGCCTAGATGATTAAAAAAATAATGTGGTAAAATAATGCCATACTGGCCTTGAGAAGTGAGGTGGAAATGACTCTATGTCTTTTATATCTCTGACTGACGAGGTCTTAAATCTCTTGTCCTGCCTGGGCAAAGTACAGATACTATGAGAATGAATGTAGCTACTCTTTCTGTGATTAGCCCTCACTGCAGACTGACATTTCTAGTAATTTGAAATCTTTTCATTTCATTTGGGTCTCTGCATATGGATGACTAAAATTATTAGCAAGCTTTTATAAAGCACTTTATAAGCTCATGAAGAAGTGATTTAGAATACTTTTTATTAGTTATTACTCTTGGCAACTCCTGAAGCCAGTAGCTACCCTCATTTTATAGATAAGGAAATGAAAGGAGAAATTAAGTCATTTGCTAAAAGGTCACAGAACATATCAACAGTGGAGTTAATTTTATTAGAGCCCCTTAGTTTCAAGTATGTTTGGTTTCTCTACAGAGGTCCATGAACAGAAAGTTGATTATTCCCACTAAATTATTTTGTTAATATTTTTCCATTAGAATTAGCTAAAATATTATGACTTCTTTTATCATAGTTCCTTTCAGAGCAAAATTTTAATTAAGTCTTGGGTCAGAGGTTCCCCTACTAAGTCTCTGATCTTAGCCCCAAGAGGATACAGGATTCTGGAAGGGGAGAATCTCGTGAATTAGAACCTGAAAACTAGGAGGGCATATTGCATTAAGCATACAGTAAACACCGACCTTTAAGGAGATTTAAACATACTCACAAACGGTAGCATTATCAATATGGTGTTGAGGGTTTCTACAGAAAATATCTTCAAATTTTACTCGTCCAAAGTTACAGGAAAATTCAAAACATACACTCATACATACCTGCATACTTACTTATGTATGCAGGTATGTGTGTGTATTATTGAGGTATGTGTATATTTGGTTACTGTCATATACAGAGTGGGATGGTTGACATAAGTATTTTAAATGTGCTGTAAGTTAAAATTCTTTGGCTCTAAATTAAGTTTGTTAATTATAAACTAAAGAAATCTCCAGTTGAGAGGGATCTCACCTTCTATGACTACTCTCAAAAGGAAAATCCCAGGAATGATTAGTTGATATTTATGTATGTACCTATATATGACTGAGTAATATGTTATCAGTATCACCCAGTTGAGATCTGCATTTTCATACACACAATTAAACTTGTGTGTATACATATGTATTTATGCATATATTCATAAACATTACCAAATGTAAATATTCATGCATATTCTATTATTTGAAATTTATTTCTCCTTCTGACGATAACTATACTTTTCTACTTCTTTAAGTTTGATGAGAAGCTGGAATTGATGTTTTAGCTGGTGTCTTTAATGCAGATATTAGACAAAGCTAATGCTGACAAAAACATTGGGGAAATTTTTTTCTTCCTTTGGGATGCTATATCTCCCTATGTTATTAAAATAGAGAACAATGAATACTCTAATCAGAGTATATTTACACTTTTCAAATATTTCATTTAATTATATCCTTCTGTTTAAACAAAAGAGAGACATCTAAATATATTTAGAAGCACTTTCCATAATAGATTTCTTCTATAAGTCTAGACAAATCTCTAAGTGGTTATCATTAGTGTTTCTCAATTAGGAAATTGCATGTCTTTTAATTCTGCCTTAGTAGAAAGGAAATTGTAGATATGTCTTAATTGCAAATATTTGAATTTTTACCAGAATTGTGATTCTTCTCCAATGGTCACTTTCAATTTTTTTTTTATGATTCATAAAATGTCTTCATAAATAAGATTTCTAAAAAAGTATATATATATATATATATATATACATATATATGTCTGTGTGTATACATATACAATACACATACACACACACACACACACACGAAATACATTGGGAAATTAGCCATTTGGCTATACACAAGGTAGAGTACACAATCCTATCTGAAAATTCTTTCTTCCTCATCCCATCAATATGATCCTAAAGCATATTTTTAAACCTTCAGAAAATCACAATTTATGAAGGGCAGGGACTATTTTTAAAAAAACCCTCCTTGGCTCCCCCAGTTTTTTTCTTAATAATATTTCATATCTTTTAAATTTTTGTTCTTTTGTGCCCAGGTATTTCATAATTCCAGAGGATCAGTTTGGTATTGAATAAATTGGTGTAAAACTAGTGTGTCCCATCCTTTGGAGCTGGCTATGTCACTTAGCCCATATGACTAAAGAGACTAATTCTCTTTTATCTCATTCTACCTTTGCTAACTACTATTTTTTGTTGTTTCTGTCTGTGCCCTCTAGACATTAAAAAGAAAATTTCATATCTGGATCTCATTTTCCCACATGGAATAGTCTCTTCCACTAATAGTTAAGATGGAACTTTATTTCTCTTCCCTCTTTTTTTTTTTTTTAAAGTAAACTTGTTAGCTATTTTCTCTTTCATGTGAGGTCTTGCAAAACATTTTCAGAGTAATTACTTTAAATCTTTCACTTAGGAAGAGGACGGAGTAGAAAGACGCATGTATGCAAGCTCCAAACCCACAGCCCATAGATTTAATGTAAGAAGAGCTCCCCAGAGGTTCTGGATCACTGCAGGGTGTGCAGAAACACAGTGGAAGAGAGTTCCATTCCAGAGAGCCCTGGAGAGCGGTCCCCAGGGTCCATCGCACCCCAGAAAGCGGACCCCACCCCAGTGCTGCCCTGGCCACAGCCCCAGAGAAGCTGATCCGAGCAGGCTTCAGGGATGGAACCTCCGGCGGCCTGGAAGGTCCCTTCTCCCACAGACTCTACAGGTCAGTGAGATACATGCCTGGGCTGACCGAGAGGGAAGTGGGGTGTCTCCGTGGCTCAGGCCCCCTCGGGAGGAAGCGGTGGAGGCAGAGGCGTGGGTGGCGGCAGAGGCAGTGGCTGCACAGCCGTGGCGGCCCAGGACTCCCCCAGCAGCAGGCAGGATCTTCATTACTGAAAGTCTCTGCATAAATCACCTGAAGAAGCTGAGCCTGGGAGACAGCCCTGCCCCACCTGCTCCATTTATGAAGGTCTCTGCATAAAACCCCTGAGGGAACTGAGCCTGGGAGGAGGCCCTGCCCCCATCCCAGCACCAGAACGTAAGCTCACATTGAATAGCAGCCGCGCCTGCCCCGGAAAGCCCATTTGAATCTCAGACCCCAAGCACTAGCTGGGCAGATCTAAGGGGGGGTGGACAGAAATCACAGAAGTCAAGTAACTGGCTGGGAAAATTCCTAGAGAAGGGAAGAAAAATAAGACTATAGAGAGTTTTTTTGAACAGATGCAAATGATCCCAACTTTCAGATCTGATGACAACGAGGACATATTCTTGCATCAGGGAAAGACGTGGAGGGCGGGGCCTCGGTACCCCAGATATCCCAGGGGGCTGTCGGGTGGGCTCAGGCCTTGGAAGAGCTCAAAAAGGATTTTGAAAAGCAAGTTAGACAGGTGGAGGAAAAACTGGGAAGAGAAATGAGAAAGATGCAAGAAAAGTATGAAAAATGGGTCAATACCTTGCTAAAGGAGGCCCAAAAAAATGCTGAAGAAAATAACACCTTGAAAAATAGGCTCACTCAATTGGCAAAAGAGGTTCAAAAAGTCAATGAGGAGAAAAATGCTTTCAAAAGCAGAATTAGCCAAATGGAAAAAGAGGTTCAAAAGCTCACTGAAGAGAATAGTTCTCTCAAAATTAGAATGGAACAGATGGAGTCTAATGACTCTCTGAGAAACCAAGAAATCACAAAACAAAACCAAAAGAATGAAAAAATGGAAGAGAATGTGAAAGATCTCATGGGAAAAAAACTGACCTGGAAAATAGATCCAGGAGAGACAATTTAAAAATTATGGGACTACCTGAAACTCATGATCAAAAAAGAGTCTAGATATCATCTTCCATGAGATTATCAAGGAAAATTGCCCTGATATTCTACAACCAGAGGGCAAAATAAGTATTGAAAGAATCCATTGATCACCACCTGAAAGAGATCCAAAAAGAGAAACTCCTAGGAACATTGTGGCCAAATTCCAGAACTCCCAGGTGAAGGAGAAAATCTTGCAAGCAGCTAGAAAGAAACAATTCCAGTATTGTGGAAATACAATCAGGATAACTCAAGATCTAGCAGCTTCTACATTAAGGGATCGAAGGGCCTGGAATAGGATATTCCAGAAGTCAAAGGAACTAGGACTCAAACCAAGAATCACCTACCCAGCAAAACTGAGTATAATACTTCAGGGGAAAATATGGTCTTTCAATGAAACACAGGACTTTCAAACATTCTTGATGAAAAGACCAGAGCTGAAAAGAAAATTTGACTTTCAAACACAAGAATGAGAAGAAGCATGAAAAAGTAAACAGGAAAGAGAAGTCTTAAGGGACTTACCATAAGTGAACTGTTTACATTCCGACATGGAAAGACAATATTTGTAACTCTTAAAACTTTTCAGTATCTGGGTAGTTGGTGGGACCACACACACACATGTACACACATGCACACACATACACATACACACATGCACACACATACAGAGACAGAGAGCACAGAGTGAATTGAATAGGATGGGACCATAGCTGAAAAGAAATTAAGGTAAATGGTGAGAGAGAAATGTAGGGGGAGGAAAGAGGGTGAAATGGAATGGGGTAATTATATGTCATTTAAGAGGCAAGTAGCAGACTTTTTAGTGGAGGGAAAAAGAGGAGAGCTGAGAAAAAAAACAAGAAGTTTACCCTCATCACATTTGACTAAAGGAAGGAATAAAATGCACACTCATTTTGGTATGAAAATCTATCTTACTGTATAGGAAAGTGGGGGAGAAGAAGATAAGCAAGGGGGGGGGATGATGGAAGGGAGGGCAAAGGGAGGAGGGAGCAATTTGAAGTCAACACTCGGGGAGGGACAGGATCAAAAGACAGAAGAGAAACAATGAGGGGCAGGATAGGATGGAGGATAATTCAGTTAGTCTTACACAACACGACTATCAGGGAAGTCATTTGCAAAACTACACAGATATGGCCTATATTGAATTGCCTGCCTTCCCAAAGGGAATGGGTGGGGAGGGAGAGATGGGGAGAATTTGGAACTCAAAGTTTTAGGAACAACTGTTTAGTATTGTTGTTGCTACTAGGAAAGAAGACATACAGTTAATGAGGAATAGAAAGTCATCTGGCCCTACAGGAGAAAAGAGAAGATGGGGACAAGAGAAGGGAGGGATGACTGAAGAGAGGACAGATTGGAGATAGGGAAAATTAGATTGCTTGGTGTATTGGGGTGGGGGAGGGGAGAAAAAGGGACAAAATTTGGAACCCAAAATTTTGTGAAAATGAATGTAAAAAGTTAAATAAATAAATAAATAAATATTTTAAAAAAAAAGAAAAGTTACTGCAGAACAGAAGCTGGCAAGAGAATCCTTTTTGTCATTGAGGCAGACTAGTTATCAGGTAGCATGATTTGATGGAAAGAGTGTTAGGTCTTGAAATTCAAGATAGGTTAGTCTGAGTCCCAGGCTTATCACTTACTACCTATGAACCTGAAATAATTTCTCTCTTCTCTGATATATAGTTAGCAATGCTTTCATTATCTGCCTTATAAGGGTTGATGAAAAAGGTTTGTAAAGCACTATATAAATTGGAATTTAAGCGAATCATTGCTTTGTTAAAGAAAGCAGAGACCTGCCTTCTGCTACCTCTGAATTTTTTTTTCAATTTGACTCTTCTTTAAATTCAAGTATACACAGTCACTATTTAGTAGCGGATCCTTGAGAGCCATCAAGAGTATGAATATGTGCCATTGATTTTGACGTTTTTTTCACAGCTCTATTTGTGAACTCCATTTCATTTTAAGGAACTTATTTTTCCCTATTGTAGAAGAGCAAGTGTTAAGGACACTGAAATATAATATGGAACGCCTACAGTTCAGAAATAATTATGTTTAAAATGTACTTAAAAGCACTTACTTGAAAGGGAAATAGTGATTAAAGGGTATGAGATTGTGTTAAGAGTATAGATCTCTGGCAGTTAGAGGACAGGATGGCTGGTGTCAAGGTTAGCGCCAGATGTGGTGATACTCCCTGAAGTTTCAAGTTAAAGATACAGAACTTTAAAAATAAACTTTTCAGACTTCATGAAAAAGAAATCTTTCACTTAGGGTCATGGGATAAATTTTCAGAATGAGGTGTTGATTTCACATCAGATTCATCTAGTCAATATTTAAGCATTTATAGTTCTCTGAAGTCACCGCATTTTATTGCAGTTGAAAAGAAGCTGAGATAATACTACTTTCAATTAGGAGATATCTAGCTTCATGACTAAGAAAATAATGGGGGGAAGACTGTTATTTTCTTTTCAGTATATATCACATTGACCTGACTGATATTTTGGGTTGTTCATCAAAATTTTGCTCTTTGGAAAAAAATATGTTCTCCAACTTCAGTTAATAGAACCTGAATATTCCTTTGTATATTTTTATTTCTTTTCAATGTAACAGCCAGAAAAGATATTCAATCTGATTAATAGCCAATAGATATAATACATAATAATTAATAATAATAAAATAGTAGCATTATTGCATAAAATAGTTTTAGAAATAAACTTAATAGACCTAATACTCCTTTTCTATGCATTATGAATGAAATATTCTCGAATTCACAAAGCAAATACTATCAAGACCATTCTCTGCTTTCCACAGAGGTGATAAACTCTCTTTGTCATTCATGAGGTTCAATTGCCTACTAGGAGGGCAGAGAAGCCTTGAGAAGATTTACTACTGAGCCTATATGTCAGAGAATCCTGGAGTTCCTAGTATTTAAGAGCAGGAAGGAACTTAAGAAATAATAACAATAGGTGGCATTCATATAATACTTGGAGGTTTGTAAAGTGTTTCACATATGTTATCTCATGCTATACCCCACAACTACCCTGTTGCACATGAGGACACTAAGTCTGAGAGGAATAAAGTTCCCCAGAGTCACATAATTAGTAAGTGTGCGTGACAAGAAAATAAATCAGGTCTTTTTGACGTCAAGTATAGTTCTTTATCCACTATACCACGTAGGGTAATAGCAAATACTACAGTTTCATTATGCCAATGAGGAAAATGAAGTTGAGAGTGATTAAACTTGTATAATTGGTAAACACAGAACTGATCCTAGAACCTCGTTCTCCTTTTTTCAGTGGGAAGACTTGGAATTGGAGTCATAAGACTTGGGGAAAAATCCCACCTGCCATTTTTTGTGATAACATGAGAAAATACTTACCTTCCCTCGGCCTCAGTTACATCTCCATAAAATGAAGTTCTTGTATTAGACGATCTCTAAAGTACTCTTATATTCTAATTATATTACCCAAGATCCTGTTATCTTGTTTTTTAAGAGGGCCAACGATATCATGGGGTGATGTTTTGACTCGTGCATGAAGTGGATTTAAGTGAGGTAGAATTGCTCACTATCTATTCCGGTCATCAAAGTCCAGTGACAAAACAAAAGTCAAGACAACTGATGATGGCCTAGAAGGCAGCTGATAACCTTGGTATCTTCCATATCTGACCAATAGCACCTGCTTCAGCCACCTTCATGGCCACTGGAACAAGTTGTTCTCATAAGCCCTTTCCTCTGGGAGAAGTCCTTACATGCTTGAGGCAGGCACTTTCCCCCTAACTCACTGATGAGTTTGACGCTCATTGGTTACCCTCAATTTAGTTTAGTCCATCTGCCAAGACAGTTTACCAGGGTATGGCTACTGTTCATGCTACAGTTTCTTGGAGCTACAAGCAAGAGTTGAGTGCCAGGTTCAAATCAGAGGTTCTAGTCCTCCCTAAATACCCCACATATCCCTCCTATAATCTATTTCTTGTTATCACATATTATCCTATTAAATATCATACCATAAGCAGAAACATCACAATTGATGATCTCACTACCTCTTCCACTAGCAGTCAGAATGATCTTAAAGTACCTAAAGAAATATGATTAAAAGTAACAGTAACAGCAAAAAAAAGTATTGGAGAATAAATTATAAAAGTACATAGGATTAGCTGTGATGTTTGGTGATGGCTGATTTTTAATACTCCAAAGCTAGAGGCTTCATACTACCTGACAGCTTACTGCATTCTATACAAAAGTATTATCTCTGCCATAATATCTCTCTATTAAATATTAAATGGATTATTTAATAAAGATCTAAAGATCAATTCACCACCTTGATTATATCTAATCCTAAGTAACTGAATAAAAAGGGTCAGAATCCTTTATATTCCATTAGTTCAGATACTGACTATTACAGTATATGGATTATTAGTGACACCATTAAGTTGTAAAAATGATATTTATTTCAAATTTAACATCTTCTCTCAGACAAATAATGAAACTGTTAGAAAGGTGCTATGAGAAATTGGAGTGGGGAGGAGGTGGTACTTGAAGGAAAAATGAAATGTCTTTTCTCTAAAAGACTTACAGTCATTTATCTCAAACTAAAATGTGTTTAACCACAACAAAACTTAATGTAAATTTCCACTATATAAATTATGTGGAAATCCAGTTAGGGACTTGATATGCAAAGTGATATATCTTTTTCCATGGAAGTAATTCATCATATGTCTGTACTGTTCTCAAAAAAAAAAAGTATAGAGATTATGCATACTCTTTTTTTTTTTTTTTTGTAGTGCCTTGAGGTCTCTTTTTTTTATTATTTATTTTTATTTTTTTGGTATTCTACAATCACTTCCCTAAAATTAAGATTTTATCTTTCCCCCACCCCCCCACCTTTTCTCCAGTACCCCCCTCCCTCCCCGCGACAGCATACAATTTCGTATAGGCTCTACACATACCCTCCCACCGAGTACATTTTCACAATAGTATGTAGTCGAACTAAAATAAATGGAAGAAATCATATAACAAATCAAAACATAATACACTAAAACCCACACACATACAAACATGATTTGCTACATTTTGTGAATGACCTCCATTATCTCTTTCTCTGAGTGTGGAAGACACCTTGTGTTAGAATACTACCATTGGGATTTTTTTTTTTAGCAAGTTCCTTCGTTATTACGAAGTTCCAAGTCTACCAGAAAAAACCCCCGCACACTGTGGTCATTGCTGTGCACAAGGTTCTCCTGGCTCTGCTCCTTTCTCTCAGCATCAGATCATATAAGTCCTTCCAGGCCTCCCTGAAGTCCCCCCACTCATCATTTCTCATGGCACAACAGTACTCCACTATATTCATGCACCATAATTCATTCAGCCATTCCCCAACTGATGGGCATCCCCCCGATCTCCAGTTCCTGACAACCACAAAGACTGCTGCTATAAATATTTTTGCACATGTGGGACCCTTTCCCATTTTTATGATCTCTCAGGGATACAGTCCTAGTAGTGATATTACTGGGTCAAAGGGTATGCACATTTTTGAATCCCTTTGGGCATAGTTCCAAACCATTCTCTAGAATGGTTGGATGAGCTCACAGCTCCACCAACAATGAATTAGTGTTCCAACTCTCCCACATCCTCTCCAGCATTTATCATTTTCTTGTTCTGTCATGTTTGCCAATCTTACAGGTGAGATGTGGTACCTCAGAGTTGTTTTGATTTGAATCTCTGTAATCAATAGTGATTTAGAGCACTTTTTCATATGATTATAGATATCTTTGATTTCTTCCCCTGAAAATTGCCTGTTCATATCCTTTGACCATTTATCAATTGGGGAATGACTTGTATGATTGTACTTTTGAGTCAGTTCTCTATATATTCTAGAAATGAGGCTTTTATCCCCGAGCCTAGCCGTAAATTTTTTTCCCAATTTACAACATCCCTCCAAATTTTGGTTGCATTGGGTTTGGTTGTGCAAAAACTTTTCAGTTTAATGTAATCAAAATTATCCATCTTGCATTTCATAATGCTTTCTATCGCTTCTTTAGTGAAAAATTCTTCCCCTCTCCATAAATCTGATAAATACACTATTCCTTGCTTCTCCAGTTTATTCATGATATCAATCTTTATACCTAAATCATGTACCCATTTGGACTTTATTCTTGTGTACGGTGTCAGGCATGGGTCTATACCTAATTTCCACCACACTGTTAACCAGTTTTCCCAGCAATTTTTGTTGAACAGTGAGTTCTTATCCCAGAAGCCGGGGTCTTTGGGTTTATCAAACAGGAGGTTGCTATATTCCTTGCCTACTGTGTCTTGAGTGCCAAGTCTATTCCATTTGTCTACCCCTCTATTTCTTAGCCAATACCAAGTGGTTTTGATAATTGCTGCTTTATAATACAATTCTTCCAAATGAATTTTGATATTATTTTATCCAGCTCTAGCTTATCCTCATTGCATATAATGCTTGCTGAAGGTTTTAGGTAGATACTGCTTATTATTTTATGGAAAGTTCCATTTATTCCTATGTTCTCCAGTGTTTTTAATAGGAATGGGTGTTGTATTTTGTCAAAAGCTTTTTCTGCATCTATTGAGATAATCATGTGGTTTTTGTTTTGTTGTTGATATGATCAATAATGCTAATAGTTTTTCTAATATTGAACCAGTCCTGCTTTCCTGGTATGAATCCTACCTGATCATAATATATTATTTTCGTGATAAGAGGCTGTATTCTTTTTGCTAAAATCGTTTAAAATTTTTGCATCTATATTCATTAGAGAAATTGGTCTATAATTTTCTTTCTCTGTTTTGTCTCTTCCTGGTTTGGGTATCAAAACCATATTTGTATCATAGAAAGCATTTGGGAGGACTCCTTTCCCAATTTTCAAAAATAGTCTATATAGTATTGGAATTAACTGTTCTTTAAATGTTTGATAGAATTCACTTGTGAATCCATCTGGTCCTGGAGATTTTTTCCTAGGGAGTTCATTGATGGCTTGTTCAATTTCTTTTTCTGAGATGGGGTTGTTTAAGTATTCAACTTCCTCTTCTGTTAATTTGGGCAATTTGTATTTTTTAAAATATTCATCCATCTCATTTAGATTATCGAATTTGTGGGCATAAAGTTGGGCAAAGTAAGATTATGTACAGTCTTAAAAATAGGAAGTTGATTCACAGAGTGGGAAAATTGTAAGGAATCTCTGAAGTCATGTCTTTGGACTGAGACCTGAGCAGAAATCCCCTCCAAAATGTCCCCAGTGGGTGACCATCCACATTACCCTAAAGACCTCCAAGGAGGGAGTACCCACTACCTCCCAAGGCAGTGAGCATTAGTTTGGAGATAGTTTTCACTTGGGGAAAATTTTTCTTTATATAAAATTAAATCTGCCTTGACAACTTTTCCAAAAAAATAGTTTAAAAAGATAAGATGTATTGAAAGTACCCCCTCCAAATGTATGCTTTGTTTTTGTCTGGTCAGTCTGAGTTATGATTTAATCACGGCTCTGAAAGGGCATTTAAGATGTTTATTGTTTGTTTCAATACTATCCCTGCTCTTCTCGAATACAAAGTAAAATTTTGCTGTCCAATGTAAGAACAGATAAATTTGAGGGAAAAGAGAGTTGATCACTTCCTTCAATAAGTTATTCTTTGATATTTTTTAATAGATCCCCTTCTCATAAAATTCTTTAGCCACCTCTATGTCTCCTTAAGTGAAGATAGTCAGCATTTGAATAAATTACCTATTTTATTTGCATTAATCACAAAATTACATGCAATATGAAAATAGGATAAACTCCTTTATGTCTTATTGTCGGGGGCGACGGTCCCGATCGACCCTCCCTGTGGGTAGTAACCCCTCACTCTGCGTCACGCAGCTTCAGACGTCTCTGGACCCATCCCCGGGGATCGGAGTTCAGGCGGAAACCAAGCACGAGCCAGGGTGGTAGAGCAAAGCGGGTGTTTATTCAGCAGTTCACATCAGTCCAGTCCCCCCAAACCCCTTAGGGCGTTGCCTTATATTCCTTATCCTTTCCGGGTTCTAGCCCTTACTTCTCTGATTGGTGGTTAAGCCTTGGTCAGCCCTCAGCACCTGTTCTTAGAGCCACATTACCGAGTTGGCTGATCGTGTCCCATTATGATAGGTGGGGGCCCCACTAGTACCTCCCCGAGGGCGATGCCGAGCCTTCCACGAGCCTTCCTTGAGCCCAGAATGGGGAAGTCACGAGCTAGGCGCGTGATCACCAGTTAGGGCGGGTATAGACTCCCGGCCGTTACCTATCCACCCAGGAGGTTCGGTGGCGGCCCCTCACATCTTATATTTATATCTTATCTTTAATTTTCATAGCTTAAGCAAAAATCATAAGATTGGCTATTTGTCTTTTGCTTTTCAAAAATACTTCTTTTCAATTTCTCTTCCTCCTTCCTTTGCAAGGTCCCCAATGCCCTTAAGCTGGTTCTTGACTATTTAGGGACCCACAATGATACCCTGCCTTTTTTTGCCTTTCCTGTGTTATTTTTCCCTGCTTTATATTCAACTCTATCATTATCCATCTTATGTTTCATTCTTTCAGAATTTTGCTATTTATTATTTGAAGTAAACACTAATACACTTATCGATAACGGGAGCTAACATTTAGCTTTTACTCCCCTTCTCTCTCATTCCAGAAACCTACAGTGTGTCAAGAATTATGCTAAGCTGTGTGGATAAATTACATGAATGAAACAACCTCTTTGAAATGAGGTTACTTTCTGGTAAGGGTTCAGTTATACGTAAAAAAGTGCCGCAAAAAGAAAAAAATTAATCTGCTTGTGTGTGTGTGTGTGTATATGTATGTATGTATGTATGTATGTATGTATACAAAAGTTAGGATAGCTAGATGGTGTAGCATGTAGAGTACCAGGTCTGGAATCAGGAGGCCTGAGTTCAAATACGACTTCAGATAACAGTTGTATGACCCTGGGCAAGTCACTTAGCCTTGTTTGCCTCATTTTCCTCATCTGTAAACTGAGCTGGAGAAGGAAAGGTAAAGCATTCTAGCATCTTTGCCAAGAAAACCCCAAATGGGGTCATGAAGAGTCAGAAACAACTAATTAAATAAATAATAACAACAAAAATTAAATACAAGGTAGTTTGAGAAAGTGGATACCAGCACTTGGGAAGATCAGGAAAAGAAAAAGGAAAATATGGTTTCTGAGGTATATCTTAATAGAACTTTGTGATGTGGATGATAGGAAGGTGATTCCAGGCATGGGAAATGGCCAAAGAAAAACAATGGAGATGAGACATGGAATACTTTGTGTGATAACAAAGAGAAAATCAGTGTGTCTAGAACTCACAGTGGGGAAGGAAGATTGATATTCAGTCAGGTTCTCCTGCTTCTGCTCCTTTCACTCAATATCAGTTCATATAAATCTTTCCAGGCCTCTCTGAAGTCTTCCTGTTCATCATTTCTTATAGCACAATAATATTCCATTACATTCATATACCACAATTTATTCAGCCATTCCCCAATTGATGGACATCCCCTTGATTCCCAGTTTTTGACCACCACAGAGAGTGCTGCTATAAATATTTTTGTACATGTGGGACCCTTTCTCATTTTTATGATCTCTTGAGGATACAGCCCTAGAAGCAGTATTGCTGGGTCAAAGGGTATGCACATTTTTGCAGCCTTTTAGGCATAGTTCCAAATTGTTCTCCAAAATGGTTGGATCAGCTCACAGCTCCACCAACAACGAATTAGTGTTCCAACTCTCCCACATCCTCTCCAACATTTATCATCTTCCTGTTTTTTCATGTTAGCCAATATGATAGGTGTTACGTGGTACCTCAGAGTTGTTTTGATTTGCATCACTCTAATCAGTAGTGATTTAGAGCATTTTTTCACATGATTATAGACAGCTTTAATTTCTTCCTTTGAAAAGTACTTGTTCATATCCTTTGACCATTTATCAATTGAGAAATGACTTGTACTCTTGTACATTAAACTCAGTTCTCTATATATTTTAATTGCTGCTTTATAATACAATTTGAGATCTGGTGGCGCTAGGCCACCTTCCCTAGCATTTCTTTTCATTAGTTCCTTTGATATTCTGGACCTTTTGTTCTTTCAGATGAATTTTTATATTATTTTATCTAGCTCTAGAAAATAATTATCTGATAGTTTAATTGGTATAGCATTAAATAAGTAAATTAATTTAGGCAGAATTGTCATTTTTATTATGTTGGCTCAGTTCTCTATATATTTTAGAAATGAGGCCTTTATCACAGACATTTTTTGCAAAAATTCTTTCCAAGTTTTCTACTTCCCTCCTAATCTTGGTTGCATTGGGTTTGTTGGTGTGAAAACTTTTCAATTTAATGTAATCAAAATTATCCATTTTGCACTTCATAATGTTTTCTGTCTCTTGTTTAGTCAAAAATTCTTCCCTTCTCCATAAATCCAATGAATACCCTAGACCTTACTCCACTAATTTGTTTATAGTATCAATCTTTATACCTAGATCATGTACCCATTTGGACTTTATTCTTGTGTATGGTGTCAGGCATTGGTGTAGGCCCAGTTTCTGCCACACTGTCATCCAGTTTTCCCAGAAATTTTTCTTGAACATTGTGTTTTTATCCCAGAAGCTGGGGTCCTTGAGTTTATCAAACAGTAGATTGCAAGATTCATTGACTACTGTGTCTTGAGTACCTAGACTATTCTACTGGTCTAACCCTCTGTTTCTTAGCCAGTAACAAGTGGTTTTGATGATTGCTGCTTTATACTACAGTTTGAGATCTGGTAGGGTTAGGCCACCTTCCCTAGCATTTCTTTTCATTAGTTCCCTTGATATTCTGGACCTTTTGTTCTTCCAGATAAATTCTGATATTTTTTCTATCTCTAGAAAATGATTATCTGATAGTTTGATTGGTATGGCATGGAATAAGTAAAATAAGTTAGGGAGAATTGTCATTTTTATTATATTAGCTCGGGCCTACTCACAAGCAATTGATGTTTTTCCATTTACTTAGATCTGACTTTACAAAAAGTGTTTTGTAATTGTGTTCATATAATCCCTGGGTTTGTTTTAACAGGTAGACGCCCAAATATTTTGTAGTGTCTACCTTAGCTTTAAATGGTATTTCTCTTTCTCTCTCTTGTTGTTGGGGTTTGTTAGTAGTATATAGAAATGCAGAAGATTTGTGTGGGTTTATTTTGTAGCCTGCAATTTTGCCAAAGTTGTTTATTATTTCAAGTAGTTTTTTACTTGATTCTCTGGGATTCTCTATATATCACCATATCAGCTGAAAAGAGAGATAGCTTCATTTCTTCTTTGCTTAGTCTAATTCCCTCCATTTCTTTTTCTTTTCTTATTACTACAGCTAACATTTCTAGTACCATATTGAATAGTAGTGGTGATAATGGACGTCCTTGTTTCATCCCTGATCTTATGGGAAATGCATCTAGCTTATCCTCATTCCAGATAATGCTTGTTAAAGGTTTTAGATAGATACTGCTTATTATTTTATGGAAAGTTCCATTTATTCCTATGCTCTCCAGTGTTTTCAGTAGGAATAGGTGTTATTTTTTGTCAAAAGCTTTTTCTGCATCTATTGAGATAATCATGTGGTTTCTGTTAGTGTCATTGTTGATATGATCAATACTTCTAATAGTTTTTCTAATATTGAACCAGCCCTGAATTCCTGGTATAAATCCTACCTGATCATAATGTATTATTCTCATGATAAGTTGCTGTATTCTTTTTGCTAAAATCTTGTTTAAAATTTTTGCATCTATATTCATTAGAGAAATTGGTCTATGATTTTCTTTCTCTGTTTTGGCTCTTCTTGATTTAGGTATCAGAACTATATGTGCATCATAAAAATAATTCGGGAGGACTCCTTCCTCAATTTTATCAAATAGTCTTTATAGTATTGGAATTAACTGTTCTTTAAATGTTTGATAGAATTCACTTGTAAATCCATCTAGTCCTAGAGATTTTTTTCCTAGGGAGTTCATTGATGGCTTGTTCAATTTCTTTTTCAGAGATGGGGTTATTTAAGTATTCAACTTCATCTTCTGTTAATCTGGCCTATTTATATTTTTCAAAATAATCATCCATCTCATTTACATTATTGAATTTATGGGCATAGAGTTGGGCAAAGTAATTTCTCATTATTGCTTTAATATCCTCCTCATTAGAAGTGAGCTCATCCTTTTTGTTTTCGATATTGATAATTTGGTTTTCCTCTTTCTTTTTTCTAAATTAAATTGATCAAAGTTTATCAATTTTATTGTTTTTTCATAAAAACCAACTCTTAGTTTTATTTATTAGTTCAATAGTTTTCTTAATTTCAATTTTATTAATATCTCCTTTGTTTTTCAATATTTCTAATTTGATATTTACTTGGGGATCTTCAGGTTTT
Source organism: Bettongia penicillata ogilbyi (assembly GCA_023548195.1). NCBI lineage: Eukaryota > Metazoa > Chordata > Mammalia > Diprotodontia > Potoroidae > Bettongia > Bettongia penicillata. Next base: position 5,892,925 of record JAJHZJ010000600.1, on the reverse strand, counting down.
TTTCTAGTTTTTTCAGCTGCATGCCCAATTCATTGATCTTCTCTTTCCCCATTTTATTCATGTAGGCATTCAAAGATGTAAAACTTTCCCTAAGAACTGCTTTTGCAGTATTCCATAAGATTTGGTAGGTTATCTCATTATTGTCGTTCTCTTGAATGAAGTTGTTGATGGTTTCTATGATTTGTTGTTTAATCCACTCATTCTTTAGTGTTAGATTATTTAGTTTCCAATTAATTTTTGGTCTATATTTCCATGGTCTTTGATTACACATAATTTTTAGTGCATCATGATCTGAGAGTGATGCATTGACTATCTCTGCCTTTCTGCACTAGATTGTGAGGTTTTTATATCCTAGTACATGGTCAATTTTTGTATATGTGCCAGGTACCACTGAGATAAAGGTATATTCCTTTCTATCCCCATTTAATTTTCCCCAGAGATCTATTATATCCACCTTATCCAGAGTTTTATCCACCTCCTTAACTTCTTTCTTGTTTATTTTGACATTAAATTTATTAAGTTCAGAGAGGGGGAGGTTGAGGTCCCCCATTAGTATAGTTTTGCTATGTATTTCTTCCTGTAACTCCCTTAACTTCTCTAAGAATTTGGATACTAAACCACTTGGAGCATATATGTTTGGTAATGATATTGCTTCATTGTCTATGGTGCCTTTTAATAGGATATAGTTTCCTTCTTTATCTCTTTTGATTAGATCTATTTCTGCTTTTGCTTTGCCTGAGATTAGGATTGCTACCCCTGCTTTTATTACACATGAAGCACAACATATTCTGCTCCAACCTTTTACCTTTACCCTGTGTGTATCCCCCCTGTTCCAAATGTGTTTCTTGTAAACCACATATTGTTGGATTTAGGTTTTAAATCCATTCTGCTATCCATCTCCATTTTGCGGGGAAGTTCATTCCATTCACAATTATGATTACCATCTGTGTCTTTCCCTCCATCTTCTTTTCCCCCATTTGTGCTTTTAGTTCTCCCTTCTCCCTTCCCCTTCATAAGAGTTTTAATTTTTGACCACCACCTCCCTCAGTTTTCCCTTCCTTCTTTCAGCCCTCCTTCCTTTTACTTCCCTTTACCCTTACTACTCCTTCCCTCCCTTTTAGCCTCCCCTCCCTTTCCTTTCACCCTTCCCCTCCTACTGCCTATAGAGCTAGTTAGATTTCTATACTTAACTGAGTTTGTTGTGCCTTTCTTGAACCAAATAAGATAAGAATAAATATCAAAGTTCATCTCCCTCCCCTCTTTCCCTCTACTGTAATATAATTTTGTGCCTCTTCCTGTGATGTAATTTACCATTTTCTGCCTCCTTTTCACATCTCCTGTTATAATCCCTTCACACCCTTAAATCACATTTTTATCATCACATCAACAGTCCTTTTATATACAACCAATTTTACTCTGTACTTTTTAGGCAACTAACAGCACAGTGGATAGATTGAAGGGTTTGAGGTCAGGAAGAGATGAGTTCACATTCTTCCTCAGACACTAATTAGCTATGTGACAGTGGGAAAATCACTTAAACTCTCTTTGCCTCAGTTTCCTCATCTGCAAAGGAGTGATAATAATAGTTCACAGTATGGTTGTAAGGATAAAATGAGGTAACCACTGTGAAGTACTTCACAAACTGGAAAGCACTATATAAATGGCAGAAGTGGTAGTGGTGGTGGTTCAGTAGGAACAGTAGTAGTAGTAGTAATAGTAGTAGTAGTAGTAGTAGTAGTAGTAGTAGTAGTAGTAGTAGTAGATGATGATGAGACAAGAGGAAGCATTTGTCATACAAATCAAACCACAACCACCTCCCTCAGATGTTGATGGTGACAGCCCAGGATCTTGAACCCAAAAGCCTTGGGTTTGACAGTGCCCCCCTCATACTACTGACCCTCTTTCTAGTTTGGGCTGCCCAACGATCACTGTAGAGAATGGGTCCACCTCCTCACCAAGGTCAACTTTCACCATTTATCAAGTAATCCCAAAGTCCCCAGGAGTAGCAGCAATTCTTCCACATACCATCATCTTGCATCTAGTCTATCTGGTGATGAGAGATAGACTCTGAAGGAGGAGGAATTGTGCACCAGAGTGAGAGGGATTACTATTGTTTCTAAGTATTGATTGCCCCCTGGGCTATAAGGGACTTGTCAGGAATTTCTCCTGAGGCTGTCAATTGGTAGAAGAGTTATTATTAAAAAAAACTAGCACTGCGAGTTTATGACAAAGTTTCTAAAATTTATTATGTGTGTGTGTCTGTGTGTGTGTGTGTGTGTGTGTGTGTAACAAGAATCGAATACTATAGTGTGAGAATGAGAGAGGAAAGGATTGGTGGGTGATATGTCTGTGTGGACACACATATGTAAAATATAACTTATTTGTAATTGTTCAAGTAAAGGAATTTGATGCCTTTTTGCATGTCTTGGGGACTGGAGCCCCAACTGGTCCTGAGGGTGAATGATAGCTTAGGAAATAGATTAGGTTAGGTTCTCCCCTTACTACCCCATAAAAAAAAATCCCTCACCTCTAGCCTATGTATACAACTAGTGAGATTGAGTGTATTCTAAGTCTTTTGTGTTCTCTAAATTGATTCCAGTACCTGGAGGAAATTATGACAGTTGTGATATGTGCTATGTCTAATAATCTCCACATGCTACTTGCTGTCTGTGTGTCTTAAATAAGTAATTTAATTTTACGAGTTCTCAGTTTCCTTCTCTGTAAAACAGGATAGTTGGAAGAAATGTCCAGTAGGATACCTTCTAGCTCTCAATCCTAAGATCCTTGGCTATTGTCTGTATACTGTATCCTTTCACTTAAATCCCCCCTTTTTTTCTGTATGTCATTGTTCTTAAAGATTCTTAAAGTATTATGATTACTTTCTTAAAGTTGTTCCTTCTGACATACCTTGTTTCCTTTTACTCTCCCATCCTAACAAAGTAAAACACGATTTGTATGAAGAATTTTATTTTCCAAAAATTGCTATAAAGAATCATAGAGTTTACTGACCTTAAGGAGGGCTATGTCTATTTGGCAGTAAGTGATTTCAAGCTGTGTAAATTTTTTTTTTTTTTGCTAACTTGTTTTCTATATTTCTACTGTCTCTAGTTTATGATGTGTCCTGGATGACCTTCAATATAACACTAAGTAATAGAGGAAGTGGAGAAGTTTAAGTACTTGCTGGACCTGCCTCTACTATTGTAGGTATCATCTGTTACTTTTGATAAGCAAGATATTTTTGTCCTTGGCATCATGTAGGATTTGACAACTAGAAGGGATATTAAAGTATAGCAAGTCCAATAATCTTTTCTACAAATGAGGAAAATAAAGTCCAGAAAAGTAACACCCAGGGAACAAATGGCATAGCCAGATTTATACCTCAACCTTCCTGCTTCTCACTTAACTGGACTTCCCTCTATGCTGTAGCCACCTGGTATCAAGAAAACTATTTCAAATGTGGTAATTCGCTGGCCCTGGCCCAAAAGAAAATGGATAGCCTCACTTCCCATCTCTGGCAACATGAAATCTAAGGCTGTATGGGCACAGACAGATGAGTCTGGCCATGTTGACAACCAAAATTGAAACCCATGGCCCAGCGTCAGTAGGGCACACATTTGGAGCTGTTTTCCTAGAAGTGATAATGTAGCAGGCATTCATAATGGATCACCTACCACTTCACAATCAGTACTTTCATATCCTGCTACACTTGTGAGACAGTGGGATGGATTCAGAGCCAACACAAATACCATTTTCAGAGAAGAGTTTAGAATAAGTGTATTTGAGTGTATTTATGCATTTAAGTGTATGAGTCAGGAGGAGAGTTAAGGGTTAGTACTGTAAATTCTGGTAACAAATGATCAGTCACAAAGATTTTGCAATAGCTGTTAATGCCAAAAAATCCCAAAGAGCTCACACAGGTTATAAGTAAAAAACTTTCTTTATTCCACTGGGGGAGGGAAATTAGACATATGTGTCGGGGTCTCCTCTAGTAGGAGACCCAAGGCAATGGGGGCTAAACCTTGATTTATATATTTGTGGTTAGACAAAGAATCAAACAATGTAGTGTAGTAACAGTGGTGAGGCATAACAGCAATGATGAGGCAAGGTTGTCTAGTGACAAAAAGTCCATTCATAGCAGGACTTCATGTCTAGTCCTGTTGGCGCTTGCCTGAGCTCAACTGGGACCATTAGTTCTGTGATTAAGCTGGAGCAGAGTTCATCCAGAAGGTAAGCACAAAGAATTGTTGTTATGCCAAGCTCAGAGTACAGTTTGTTTGCTGAGCCTTAGCTCTAGAAAACAGGATATCACCTGATAGAGAGAAAGAGAGAGAGAGACAGAGAGACAGAGAGAGGCAGAGAGAGACAGAGAGAGAGAGAGAACCTGTGTTGAGAGAGAGAGAACCTGAGTTCAAATCTGGCCTCAGACTAGCTGTGTGACCCTTGGCAGGTCAATTAACCCTATTTGCCTCAGTTTCCTCATCTGTGAAACGAGATGGAGAAGAAAATGGCAAACTACTCCAGTATCTTTGCCACAAAAGCCCCAAACTGAATAAAAATAACAACAAATTGGAAATAACTGTTGGATTTTCAAGATCAGTCTAAATGTATGAAGAGGAATAATGCTATTGTTTTCTCTGTGTTTGATTTTTAAATTGACACGTACATTTAGAATCTTACCTGACATTGTATTATGGAAATGATAGTAGTTTGGAAATGAAATAATTCTAAGCTAGTTTTAGATAGTTTCATGACAGTGGTATGTAGTTAGTGCCACTATTGTTCTACTTTGTCATCTAAAATCTTATTTCTTATATTTAACACAGAAGTAAAGATGTGGCCGTTAGAACAGTCAACAGCAACAAAAATCAAATCAAATGAAAGCAATTTAAAAATGCATCATAAGTTGAATATCAGTTCATTGTTGGGTGATTTTTATTTTTAGTTGTCCATTTTATATTATCAATGCCCTGGAAAACTAAAATAACATTAACATTTTAATGGTTCCAAACTCTTTGTCAAATGAAATAATATTTGTAAAGAGCTTAGCAAAATTCCTGACATATAGTAGGTGCTTAATAAATGCTTATTAATTTCCCTTTTCTCATCAATGAAATGAAAGATGAAAAGTGGAGGAGGAGGAGAGACACTTGCTAATTTCACTGTACAACCTAATAAACCACAGTAGTAGAATTGCTACAGTTCTTGGCACATATTAAGTGCTTAATAACTATTTTTTTCATTCCATTCTACTTCAATTTTATCATTAAAATGGATACTTTGAGACAATCTTAATGATTCAGATCAGTGGCAATGATATTGGTTCCAAAATAGAAAAATTGTTTTATGACCTGGAATCAATTTAATTGGGAGGTTCCTACTGATTCTGGAGAAGCCCCTCATTTGTGTCACCTCTGAGCAGATGAAATACAAATTGAAAGAATACTCCATAAACTATTACAGGTTAGTTTTGAGAGTATCCAGGCATATAGCACAAATGGAATGAAACTAGAAATCCATCTACAATTAGCTCCTTACAAAGAAACACTTACTTAATTAGTTGAGCACATCTCTTCAAATACTCTACCCAATTTATTATGCTCTCCATGGCCACATGAAGCACTAAAATCATACAGAATATATTTTGAATAACTAAATATTGAATTTTTTGATGTTGACAATTCTCTGATTTTATTTTTTTTCTATTATTAGTTATTGCAACATGCCCTACTGTCAGTAGGGAGGGACGAAAGAGTGATTGATCAGGGAGCAAAAATTCACTGGTTTGACTGCTCAAGTTAATCAAAAATAGCCTAACTGTTTATATATGTAGACAAAACTTTTGATATTTATTTAATACAAAATATATACCTTTATTAAACAAGAGTTCCTTCAAGCATTATATAGGAAATTCACTTCTCTGAAATATTCAAACAAACATCAACAATATGAATATTTCCTCTAGCCAAATTCCATCAACACCCCCTCATGTATAGCCTTCCACAAACCCCCCATTTGGGGTAAACCCAACATTCTGAATCTGTCTAGATTCTTAACACATACAACAGTAGAGAATGTAAACTGTCCCTATGTTAGCTATGTCTCTCAGTACAAGACTGACCAACCTCATTTTACATTTTAACTGACATCTTTTATGAAACTCTTTATACACAATTCATCACAGACAATGTAGTATACTTGACTCATGCCCATCAAGCATCCTTTCAGGGACCAGAATTTTGATTTCCTAGAGATTGTGGTTTTCCATGACTCACAACTATATAAAATCACCAAGAAGACATTACTATTCAAGGTTAGGTTTTAATTTCAAGGAGAAGTATGTATTGAAAGCTCTGTGTAGTTTAAAAAATGGAATTCAGGATATTCTTTTCTCATATCCAGTTCTAAGAAGGAAGGAAGGAAGGAAGGAAGGAAGGAAGGAAGGAAGGAAGGAAGGAAGGAAGGAAGGAAGGAAGGAAGGAAGGAAGGAAGGAAGGAAGGAAGAGATGGGAGGAGAGAAGAGGGGAGGAGAGGGGAGGGAGACGTGAGGAGAGAGGAAAGAAGGGGAAGAGAGGGGAGGGAGGAGAGGATTGTGACCTCCAAACTTTCTCCGCATCTCTCCCCTTCCCCCACCCCAAGACAGCATGAATTCAGATTACTCCTTCCCCCAACCTGCTTTCCCTTCCATTATACCCCTCCCTTTTCTGGTCCCATTCCCCTCTATTTTATTGTAATGCAAGATAGATTTCTATACCCCATTGTCTATATGTCTTATTTCCCAGTTGCATATAAAAATAATTTTTAAGATTCATTTTTAAAACCTTGAGTTCCAACTTGTCTTACTTCCTCCCCACCCACCCCCAATGAGAAAGCAAGCAATTCAACATAGCTTATACATGTGTAGTCATGCAAAACACTTCCATAACAGTCATGTTGTGAAAGACTATATTTTCCCTCCATCCTATCCTGCCCTTCCATTTGTTCTATTCACTCTTTTAACCCTGTCCTTCCTCAAGTGTTAACTTCTAATTACTCCTCCTCCCATTTGCCCTCCTTTCTATTATTCCCCATCCCCACCTCACCCCCAATTTTCTGTAGTGTAAGATAGGTTTTTGTACCAAAATGAGTGTGCATGTAATTCCCTCCTTAAGCCAAATGCAATGAGAGTAAGGTTCACTTTTTCCCTCTCACCTCCCCTCTCTTCCCTGCCATTGAAAAAACTTTTTCTTGCCTCCTTTATGTGAGATAATTTTACCCATTCTATTTCTCCTTTTCTGCTCCCAACAGAATCCTCTCTCACCCCTTAATTTTATTTTCTAGACCTCACCCCTTCATATTCACTCATGCTGTGCCCTCTGTCTATATATATATATATATATATATATATTGTATGTATGTATGTATGTATTTCCTCCAAATACCCTCATACTGCAAAAAGTCTCGAGTCACAAATATTATCTTTTCATGTAGGAATGTAAACAGTTTAACTTTAATAAATCCCTTATGATCTCTCTTTCCTGTTTATCTTTTCATTATGCCTCTCTAGATTCTTATATTTGAAAGTCAAATTCTATTCAGTTCTGGTGTTTTCATAAAGAATGCTTGAAAGTCCTCTATTTCGTTGAAGTTCCATGTTTTCCCCTGAAGTATTATGCTCAGTTTTGCTGGATAGGTGATTCTTGATTTTAATCCTACCTCCTTTGACCTCTGGAATATCATATTCCAAATCCTTTGATCTCTTAATCTAGAAGTTGCTAGATCTTGTGTTATCCTGATTGTGTTTCTGCAACACTCAAATTGTTTCCTTCTGGCTGATTGAAATATTTGTCTATTTAACCTGGGAGCTCTGGAATTTGGCTACTAAATTCCTAGGAGTTTTCTTTTTGGATTTCTTTCAGGAGGGGATTGGTGGATTCTTTCAGTATCTATTTACCCTCTGATTCTAAAATATCTAGGCTGTTTTCCTTGATCGTTTCTTGAAAGATGATGTCTAGGCTCTTTTTTTATCATGGCTTTCAGGTAGTGCCATAATTTTTAAATTGTTTCTCCTGGATCTATTTAATTTTCTAGGTTAGTTGTATTTCCAATGAGATATTTCACAGTGTGCTACTTTTTTCCATTCTTTTGGTTTTGTTTTATAATTCCTTGATTTTTCATAAAGCCATTAACTTCCATCTCCTCCATTCTAATTTTTAAGGGCTTATTTTCTTCAGTGAACTTTTGGACCTCCTTTTCCATTTTGTCAATTCTGCTTTTTAAGGCATTCTACTCATTTACTTTTTGGACCTCTTTTGTCATTTGGGTTAGTCTACTTTTAAGGTGTTATTTTCTTCAACATTTTTTGTGCCCCCGTTAGTAAGCAGATGCCTCATTTTTCATGATTTTCTTGCATCACTCTCATTTCTCTTTCCAGTTTCCCTCTATTTCTCTTACATGATTTTCACAATCCTTTTTTAGTTTTTCCATGGTCTAAGACTAATTCATTTTATTCTTGGAAGATTTGGATGTAGAAGTTTTGACTTTGTTGTCTCCTTCTGGTTGCATGTTTAGATCTTCCTTGTCATCAAAGTAAGATTCTATAGACTGATATTTTCTTGTTTTTGTTCACTTTCTCAACCCATTACTTGACTTTTGAGCTCTTTGTCAAAATAGTTCTCTGATTCCAGTGGGGGTCAGGGGTGTACTATCAGCGGCTTGATCTCTCCAAAATCTGTGGGCCTAGAGTTCCAGAAAAAATATCTGCCTCTGCCCCAGCTGAGGCTGTCATGGACTCCTCCACCCCCTCTTTGACCTGGGGCTGGGGCCAGACCACTCTACTCTGTCATACAGGTCCTACAGTTTTTTTCACTAACCTTCCAATTTGTCTGCAGGTGCCAGTGATTCAGTGTACACTTCCTTCCCACTCCCCCACTGCATTCTGCTTCCAACATGGTGCAGTAGATATTTCCCATCAACCCTCCAGGCTTTTTTAGTTTGGAGATTTGCTTTACTCCATTATTCTGTGGGTTCTTCAGCTCCAGAATTTGTTTCAAGTCATTTTTAGAGGTATTTTGCTGAGTTTTAGGGGAGAGTTCTAGCAATGCCCTGCTTTTACTCTGCCATCTTTACTCCACTCTCCAAGTTACAGACATTTTAACCAAACCTTTAGCCAAAATTCTACCTTGCTTTCCAAGTGACTGGGCAAATATCTTAGTTAACCAAAAGTGTGGTTGTCTTTCTACAGATGCTACAACATTGACTTTTCTCATCTTTTGTTAATTGTTTGGGGGTACTGCAAACCCTACCTACGTAAGATGGTGAACTTAAATAATAAATGTTGTATGTGTTCTGATCGTTCCACCAACACACCATTCCCAGTCTCTCTTCCTATTCTTAGACTTCCCTATTCCCTGAGACACAACCATATTGAAGACTGTTACAAAAGCTTAATTAATAAAGCAGCGGTAGGGTTTGAGAGGGTTGACTTCAATTTTGGAAGAAGTTCTACTGTTAAATGCAATAAAACAGCATCCCATGTGACAGAGAAATCTTTCATTAAAGAATCAATCAATGCAGCAAACTTCGTTGTTATCTTCTTTTAAGAAATTGCCACAGTCACCTCAACCTTTAGCACCATCACATGAATCAGCAGCCATCGATACTGAAGTAAGACCTTCCACTGGCAAAAAGATTACAACCTGCTAAAGGTTCAGATGATGGTCAACATTTTTGGCAATAATGTATTTTTAACTCACATATATGCATTACTTTTAAAAACTTAATGCTATTCAACTCTTAATAGACTACAATATAGTATAAGCATACCTTTTATATGCACAGGGAAACAAAAAAAATTCACGTGAGCCACCTTACTGTGATATTTGCTTTATTGCAGTAGTCTGGATCTGAATTCACAATTGTCTCTAAATATGTCAGTATTGTTTGCTTCTTGACTCTTTTCTTTGATGATATTTTCTCTAGTGGCTGGACATCTCAGCCTCTTTCCACATTGGAGACTTCATCATTCTCTCACCTTGATCTCTGTTCTAAGTGACTTCTAGGGGAACAGAACTGAACATACTGGATGCCAGTTTCTTTCACTTTAGGCCTGATGAAGCACCACACACATGCAGGTACCCCGCCCCATTTCTCTCTTTTATGCAAGAAGAGAAGGTAGGTAGAGTTGAGTACTGTTACAAGCCTGTGGATAGATTTGGACAGTCCTACCAGAGTGTGGTGATGGGTGAGGGAGGATCAATACTGTAGGCATTAAGAATAACCCTTCCCTATTCTTAGTTCATTGAGTTGTTCCCTCATTGGGGTTCTAGTCCCTTAGGCCATGGAGACAAGGGAAATTGCTTTATTTCTTTCTAGTAATTTTTATTTTGGAGAAGTTTAAGAGGTAAACAGGATAAAGAAAACTGTCCAATCCTCCACCTTATTGGTTACATGACCCAGAAGTCTCTAACAAATGCAAATCAATTGCCATAGTGAGGAAAGCCTATTAATCAAACAATTTACTTCCTTAACAAGTAGAAAGTGATAGTAGCCAAGGAAAACAATGGTTTAGAATGTAAATTTATTGTAAAATTTTGTGAAGTAGGAAGATTATGAACAATATCACCTCACATGGTAGAAATAAATAGTAAAGTAAAAGAACAGTTTAGAGAAACTTTGACAAGAGATCAAAGTAATAAGATCTCAATGACATTTAAAGATTAAAATGAAAAGACAAAAAGAATTAGAAAAGAGAAAAGATCTGCAAAAAATTTACATCAAATTATTTTCACCATCAAGCACAATAGGGTCATAAAACTAATGCTTTAAAAGCATTCCAGATGTGTTTGTAGATGAGGTAAGAATAGCATTGAAGAGAATATTTTGGAAAATATTTGAATTTCACTATGTTTGTAGTTAGAGAAGATTCCTGCGTGGAGTAAAACAATTGTGGACATGTTGATGGATTAATTCACATAGTATTTAAAAGAAAGAAATATACCAAAGATATGAAAAAAAAACTAAAACTTTATTAGTTCAAAAAAATGACTAAAAAAGCATTAACCTTTATGGACATATTTGTATACTTTCCTACCTTTGAAAAAATATTTATTAGAATAATCTATACATACACTTAGGACATATTTTATAAAGACATATGTAGGACATACAGACTTTTCACAAGTGATCTTCCTCAGTCAATAATATCTTTACTGTCACACAACTGACAAGAATATGTAGAAAATATATAATCTTATTAAGTTAATCCTCTGTTTATTGTGAAGAATAAAAGCATTTTATTCAGTGGAACAAAACACCTCTCCAAAAAGGCTCTCTTCAAATTAGGTGTCTACTGTTCTTCCACAAAAAAACAAAACGAAACAAGATTCTTTGAAAGATAGGACTATAGAGATAATCTTGCTCAACAACCCTTTAAGCAGAAACATCAGGTCAAGGTATAAAACCATAAAATAAGGTGATTTATGCTTGCCAAAGGTGTTCACCACTGTGATGGAGGAGATCTAAGTTGGAAAACAATTCTCTGTGTTGATTGAAGTCTTTTACATGGTAATTTTTGCAGGTGTCATTTTTATGGTGGCATCATGCCCTAGAACTCTGAACAATCCTATGAAAGAGGATTATCTTGAACATCTTAAACAAGGGAATAAACCATTTCTGTTGCCCAGATTATAACATGCATTTAGATAAAGTTTGATATCAATATGTTTATCTAAAGCTGACAGACCAAATGAATACCTAGTAGACCCCAGAACTAAACAGAAGGGGAAGAGGGAACTATATTGCTTTCAGGAAAATTTGAAGCTCCTTTAATGATTCCAAATTTATCCAAGGAACAAAAGATCATCTTTTTAAACAAAAATACTCTAATAGCATAGATTGCTGCTATATATACTAGTGTGTAGCTATGAAAAAATGAAACACAGCAGGCCCTAAAGAATTGAAGATAAGTATTATACAGAGGGCAATGAAAAAGCACATGATGAATATAGGAGGCTTAATATATAATAAATGAGGAACTTTGAAGAAAAACAGGAAAAAAATATCAGAGAAATGGATGATAGGAAAAGATACTTTGGTGATATGATAGGTGGATATTTTGAGGGCTCCTCTTATATCCTCCTATTGTCAAGAAGGTGAAGAATTCCAACATGTTGATTAGACCCTCTGGAAACTTATGAAAGCTCATTAATAAAGATTTACACAATGGGCAGACACAAATAGATTCTCTATTGCTGAAGAAAGCATACTAATCAGTAAGATCATAGATCCAATTGAGATTTGACTTAGACTGCATTGAAACGTACTCCAAAGGTGGCAAACAACTCTGATGAATATAAGTCTCTTTATTTTCTTCCTTGCTTGATATTTTTGGTCAGAGGGTCATTGAATAAAACTCTTTGTTGGTGTCTTTTCAGGATTCCCAATGTGGAAAAGACAACACCACCTTCTATGTTCACACAAGAATCATTAAAGAACAGTAACTAAAAAATTTTATTATATGGAAGAAACCTTGTTGGAAGAGATCCTCTTAGGGAAACATCTTGTTCCACTGAATCAAAAAAAAAATTATAGGCAAAAAAAAAATCACAGTTGGAGTTTCTATTCTCTGCATAGTTCAGTCAGTTATATGACTGTGAATTAGGATAGTTGATTAACCCCAAAGGGCAAGTTAAATCAGCTCAGAATCATACGGAAGTTGAATGTCTTACTAACCAGAGGTAGACCCCTGTCTTAAAGAAATCTCATTTAGAATTTCTATAAACATTCCACTCTGTGGTACAATTTAAGAAATCATTTGTTATTTGCAAAAATTGTTTGCTGCGCAACCAAAAGGTAAAAGGTTATGAGACAGCAGAAAAACACGATCACTCAAGAGTGACAGCTTCCTGTGATTGAGAGTCTGGCCAGAATAGAGTGGGTAGCCCCTCTCTAGCTCCAATTCAGCAATCATGATAGAAAACTTTCCTCTGGTAACCTACACCCCTATTGACATCAACAATGTAGTAGTAATATTTTACCAGCAACTTAAAACTTAAGGCCAAACCATCAATGCTTACTGATGTGGGTGAGTACCCTAGCCCAGGTGCTGGTTTTGAAGGACCCCTACACACCTCATTGATGGAAAGATATGGTTCAAGAGTATATGCAATTCTGTACCAGTCAATATATCTCTCCATTATTAATGAAGATCAAGCAAATCAACTGATGTAGGAAGGTAAGTTTCATATCTTGACTCTCCCTAGGAACTGTTTCTGGAAGTGTCTTTGACCCAAAATTTCCAATGATAGAGCTACATTCCTGTTTGGAAGCAAGGCTTCCTCTGTTTTTTCTGAGATATTACAATATATGATGTACTGTATACATATACAAGTATAATATTATATTTATATGATAATGCTGTCATAGCCTTTTACTTACTGAGTACTCACAAAAGGCATGGCCTCAATAACACATGGGTTCTTCTCTAGCACCCTTGCCTCTCTTCTCTACCATTTATTCTGGTAGAATGGGGTAGAACTACAGCCTTTTAGAAATGGGATTTGGAAGACATCGTGATCCAGTCTGCCTCTGTTCTGCCCTTTAGCACCACAACAGTATTATAGCACTTTCTTTCCACTGAGAGTTTGGAAGCAAGAACCCACTGCCATAAGTAGTAGCATTACCTACTGACCTGCTGCTTCATTAGATCAGAGAAGAAAAGCAATCATGTTGCCTCCCTCATGAACATTGAGTGCCCAGCCACTAGGCCTCTTGGTACCAGAAGTGGGATCCTAGGATCCAGGGCTGACTGATATTCAAGTTTGTATATCATATGCAAGATGGTAGGTTGGTTGGTTGCTGTCCTTTGTCTTTGAAGAGGACCAAAATGACATCACCATTGTACAGTGAAATTTCAGTGTGTCAGACTGGGGCTGATCAGACCAATATGAGCTTGGAATGCTCTACCACAGGTTGGGCACAGATAGTCCACAGGAATATTTGGGGTGGATATCCCAAATTTGTGCATCCTGTGTTTATTTGTGCTGTTTCAATTCGACTTTGCTCAAAGAGCACAATTACCCTTTCTTATGTGGGTATGCCATGCTGAGTGGTCCTGTGCCAGTGTCTCCCATGTTGCACAATCAAATCTAAAATTCTTGAGAGAGACCTTGAGAGTGTCCTTGTATCATTTCTTCTGGCCACCATGTGATCGTCTGCCCCATGTAAGTTCTCCATAAAATAGTCTTTGGCAAGTGTACATTTTTGCATTCGAACAACACGGCCAGCCCATCGGAATTGCACTCTCTGCAGCATAGTTTAAACACCTGGCACTTCAGCTCAAACAAGAACTTCAGTGTCTGATACCTTATTCTACCGGGTGACCCTCAGAATTGTCCTAAGGCAGTTCAAATGGAAGCAATTCAGTTTCCTGGCACGGTGCTGGTAGACTGTCCATGTTTCACAAGCATATAACAATGAGGTCAGTACAACTGCTCTGTAAACCTTCAATTTGGTAGTCAATCTAATACCTCTTCTCTCCAAAACCTTTCTTAAGAACCTCCCAAACCTTGAGGTAGAGAAGGCTATCCCTCAGGAGTTCAAGGAAGCCTCCACTGTCCATCTCTATAAGGGTAAAGGGAATAGATTATCTTGTGACAATCATAGGGGGATCTGTCTCAGTCATTGTTGGCAAAATTCTTGCTAGAGTCCTCCTTAATGGGTATATGCAAAATATCTTCTTACTATATATATACAACATCTGTTCACCTTTAGATAAAGCAAAAAATTATTTATCATTTTTAAATTAAATATTATTAAATTAATTATTTATTATTAAATATTAAATTAAATATTATTTTGGCCAGGATCATGGGGACCCAAGTACCAAATATTTACTGATCTATGTCCCCAGTCAATTTTTCTTCTTCCCCTGCGCTTGAAAGAAAATAAACTGATGCTAGCCTCTATCATCACAAGACCATTGAGGACAGGAGCTCCAGATAAATAATTATTCCCTTTCCTGTGGCTAGTAATCTCCTACCCCTCTTTTCCTAATACCTGTTTCAGGGTCAGCATCTGCCTATGTCAAGCTATCATTGCCCAACTTCTACTCCCTGATCCCTCATCCTTAACTCCCTCAACCTTACTCTTCCTACCGGAAAGACTTAGGAAGAACTGGGTTCAAATCCCACCTCTGAATGTATTACTATGAACATTGTCACTTAACCTTTCTGAGTCAGTTTCTGTAGCATTTTTGAGAGCACCCTATAAATCTCCTAACTTTTCTCCCAGTTCCATCTGTTAGGGTTATGGTGAGAGTGTATTTAGAACTAGGGTTAGGATTAAGGTTATTATAGTACTATGGAAATATCAATCGTTATTTTCTGAACTGATTCTGTATCTTTTTTTAAGCCTTTCTTTTCCATTGTTAACATTCTATTCTGAACAAACTTGCTTTATATCAGACTTCCTCTTTTCACATTCCTTCCATTTACAATTCTATCACTCACTCCTCAATCCTAGTATTCCCTCTCACCAGATAAGCAGAATATATAGACATACCCCTTACCTTTCATTGCCACTTGCAATCTCTCCCTCTGCCATCATCACTATTTAGCCATTCTTTCTTTAAATTTCATCTTATCACTGTCACCTTATTTGGATCCTTGTAATGGCCATCTATTGTCCTCTACCCCCACCCCAGCACATTCTATCTCATTTCATAAGAAATCCACTACTTTGAAGACTGAGAGAGAATGTCCAAAATTAATATCCACATATTCAATTCCATTTAACAATCCAGCAAACATCACTGAAGAGCCCATTATGTTCAAGGCACTCCTAGGCATGAGAATAACAAAAACCAAAGGCATAATGTAATACAAAATGAAATCAGGCAAAGTAGACTGCAGTCAACTTGTGAAAGCCTCAGAAGATCGAGTTAAAGAGTTTGAATTTCATCCTTGAGGCAATGAGGAATTACCGAAGATTCTTGAGCAAGGTAGTTACATTGTCAGACTTGAATTTTAGGAAGATTATTTTGGATGACAGTTCTCTGGTTGGTCTCTTTGCCTCAAATCTCTCCTCAATCTATTCTAACCTCCACTCAGCTGCCAAATTCCTCTGTCTGACTACCTCTCTCCCCTATTCAACAGATTCCAGTGGCTCCCTCTTAACTTTCAGGAGCAAATATAAAATTCTCTGTTTAAATTCATTTTTTAAAATATGTTATTATGAATTTAAGAAATAAAACAAGCATTTTCATGGCATAATAGAACAGAGGGGAAAAGATGATTGCACATGAAACTCCAAATCTATTACATACAAATTGATATTTCTTTTAAATATATAATAAAGTTATCATATAACTTATTCCCCTTCCTTTCTTCCTTCCCTCCAAAAAAAATGACAATTTTGCCTAAACTAATTTATATATTCAATGCCATCCCAACTGAATTGCTAAAAATTATTTTATTGAGTGTTTAAATCCATTTTGAAAACCTCTTTTAAATGCATTCATAACCTAGCCTCTTCCTACCTTTCCAGTTTCCTTGTCCTTTATTCCATTCCACAGACTCTGTGATCCAGTAACACTGGCTTCCTTGATGTTCTTCACATTTCCTGCAAGGCACTCATTTTCCTTACAGTGTTTTTACAATACCGATCCCTCATGCCTGGAATACTCTCCCTCATCTCACATCTTCCCTGTCTTCCTTCAAGTTCAAGCTAAAACCTTACCTTCGACAAGAAGCCTTATTAGATCTCCTTTAATGCTAGTGTCTCCCTCTTTTATAAATTTATCCTGTATTTAGTTCATTTGGACACTGTTCTTTATAGGCTTTCTCCCTCTTTAGACGGTAAACACCTTGAGAGCTAGAACTTTTTTGCCTTTCTTTGTATCCACAGCATTTAACACAGTACCTGTCACCTAATAAATGTTTCTTGACTTGTCTCAATGATAGACTGTGTTGTGTTTATTCATGGATTTTTCATATTTTGTGTAACTATGTGGCCACACAAAGATTAGAATCTGAACAACCAGGAATCACAGGGTCAAAAAGGGTTACTTCTCACTCACATTCAGCTGTGATCTGCAAATGGCTGAATAAGAGAAACAATGACATCTTTGTGTTCACATGATGCTACTTTTGTGCTAAAGGGAGGACAAAGTTTGACTGCTGAGCTACTCTCCAGAGTGAGAGGGATCATTCACCTTCACAGACCTTGACATAATCCATATACATCATACTGACAGCATGAACCAAACTCTTGCCAACCCCAGACTGTAGAAAATTGCTTGCTGTTTAATAACATTTGCAAAACTTCCATTTTCCTTCTCATACTTTGATCAAGAATAACCTTTAAGCAACTGTAAATTATTCTCAAAAATTTTTCATAGTAATAAGAAAGTAGTCATTTGGGTCAAGAGATAATATTTTCTTGATCCTCTTGTTATCACTAGTTACATCTGTTTTTCCCTAAAACAATTGTTATCTTGAGAATTTATCTTTCAAAGTTGTATCAATTACATCACAGATCCCCTCTATGTATAGTTGGCCTAGTTCTGTGACTCTTACCATATTTGCTTTCTTTAGTGCTATTTCTATTTCCCCAAACAGTTTACTAGGGATTGTGATGTTAAAGTTCAAATATAGAGGACCACAAGCACTGATGGAAATGAGCATTATCAACCTCTTCATAGGTCTTTCCATTTGTTTTAAATCTTAAATGTTCTCAAGATGATTTTTCTTAATTTTATTTCTAGCCAAATTTTCTATAAATGTTTTCCCCTCCACTGCTTCTCACAGTTTTATGAGGCAATGTTGCTCATAATCTTACACTATCTTCTTCCATGAGATTTAACAAATGTGCTTATATTCTAAACAGGTGTTGACCTTGGCTATAAGAGCTTGGCTGTAAGATCTTTCCATTTGGCAAAGAAATCAACTACTGACTGTGATGATGTCTGAGCTCTTTGGATCTGTTTATTGCAATGAAAAATTTTCATCAAAAACTTCCCATGAAAAATGAGATTCTAGTCTGCTAATATCTGTTCTGTTTACTCTTTCCTATTTTTACATCAGTAAATAGTTTGCATAAACAGATTAGGCTGGAGTTATTTCATTTTGTACCATTTCTTCTCATTTTTAATTTTTCATTTAATTTGGAGTTGATTTTGATCTTTGTCCTTATAAATCAATGGATAGATCTCTGGACTTGGAGTCAGGAGGACCTGAATTCAAGTCTGACCTTAACTGCATGATCTTGTGCAAGTTATTTAAACTCTGTTTACCTCAGTTTCCCCATCTGTAACAGTTATCTTATACAGATATAAACAGTTTATAGTTATAGATTTAGTTTATAAATTAACAGTCATAATCCACCAGTCTACCTTTGTTATTATAGAAGCAGATAGGACTGAGAATCACATATTTTTCTTTGTTCAATGGGTTGCCATGGCCAAGTAATTCATCACCTAGTAGCTACACTACCAATAATGAGCCTCTCCATAATTGTCCAGCTTTATCCTCATAAAGCAGACAGTCTGCCACAAGTAAAGCATTCTAAACCTTTGCCAGCACAGTAAAACCCAGAAAAAGAGTATGTTCTAGAGTATTTGTGGGAACTTCATGCATAATGATGCTGAAAGGATTGTTTTGAAAATTAGAGGAGAAGTGATAAATAAGAATTTATAGTAGTTTTGTTTTATCTGTGAATTTGACAAGTTTGAATTTGTATAAATCACTGTAGGAAATGAATTTGGGGATTTATTTTGGCCCACAAGATGAAACCAGCAGCCCATGGGACACCTTGTCATGATTCATAGGCATTTGAATTTACACAGTTCATGACCACAATAGCAAAGGGTCCAAAAGTTCAGAATAGAGAAATGAAGAGAGAAATTAAATAGGTCACATCTGAACACTGTTTAACTCAAGTCAGTATGACTACACATGAAAACATAGCCACAGTTTTGATTGCAAAAATAAGACAAAAGACAATTCACTTGTAACAAGGTTTTCTTATTCTATCTTGGATGTTTTCCAGCTAAGCTTGGGTTCAATTTGTAGGTAAGGGAAATAAAGTCTTGACTCAAGCCCCATCTGGTGTGATATTTACTGACAGATCAGGCAAACTACCAGAAACCGAGTAATAAAGTATTTAATTGAACCATACTAATAAAATTTGGCTAATAGGAAAACCTAAGCAATAAAATCATCTTTACCCCTTTCAAAGAGAATTTTTAAAAAATTCCTCCCAGAGCCTCACAGACCTAGAAAGGACCTCTGAGACTGACTCATTCAAACACCTCATTTTACAAATGAGAAAACTGGGACTCAGAGAGATTAAGGGACTTGCCCAAGGTCACCCACTTGGTAGGAAGTGTCATAGGCAAGATACTAGAAGCAATGCTCTCCCACTGTACCACACGATTTCCTGATCCTTATACTAGTAGGGGGAAATGAGACAAATCTTCATGGAGGGAAGGGTACCATTAGCAGGAGGATAAGAGGGGAGAGAGAAGAATTCGTATTCTGAAGAAATTAAAGGGAGAGCTTCCCTAAGTTACTCACTGGAATAGTTCTTTGAGCAGCCTCTTGACTCTTTGGCTATCACTGAATAAGGTGATTGTAAGTCAAAGCCAACACACTACCTACCAGTTAGTTCACCTCTACCTCTACTATTGTCAATCACAGCCAGCTCAGATTCCACAGCTATCGATGTCCCAAAGTTGCCTCTCTGGCATTCATCACTAAAGCACTACTTACTCTGAAGCTCTTCTTTCTGTTCCCTCAAGTAAGTGATCTTTTAACTTCAGACTACTCAACTGCATATCCCAGAGGTTATCTAAAAACTAGCTTATCTGCAGGCTCACAGATATACTATCGGTGGAAATGTACAGAATAGGAACTGATGCTTTAGATCCATCTTGGTGTGGGAGGAATGAGAAGGCCCGAATCAGTTTATAAAAGAAAGATAACTTCTAGCTCACACCTTTCCTTTGATTGTCCCAGGTAACAAGTAGTTCTCCTCTTCTACACTTCCTGTGAAAGGGTAGAGAGGTCATAGTACCCTTTCACTAGCTCTGGGAGAAATGTTAAACTATTAGTACAAAGAAGGTAAAGCATGTATGGGTTTAGATGAACTGGAGCCTAGACCTTGGGGCCTTGCTTCCCTTTTCTATTTTATGTTTCCTTTTCTGAGCATAGGTGGCCAAACAGTAATCCTGAGGTGAACATGTCCAGATAATCTTGGGAGTTGGAGAGGTCTGGGAGTTAGGGCTTCTCTGGTTAGGGCTGTCTAGAGGACGTGGGAGCTGTTGATCGGAGACGATGACCACCAGAGTGAAAGGAGCTCAAGCACTGACCATGGCTTGTCAGAAAACATGGTCCTGGAGGGTATTATTTGGACAACATAGAGACAATATAATACCTGTTAATGAGTCTAACAACCATATTATATCTTGATATTTTAACTCTCAACCAACAGTATTTATAAGATACCACATCCTGCTAAGTCTTTATCAATATCTAATTGTGAGCTTTTTGTTTACTATTTCATTTGTGCATGGAAGAAATGACCAGATGACCAATTTCAGATTAAAACCGCATGTTGAGTACCTTTCTACTATACCTCTTTTGGGGGGAGATGTTAGACATGACCCACACCAATTCTTTAAGTATTTCGCTCCCCAGAGCTTCATGGTATTGGATTAAAGAGTCAAAGAGTATAAGAAAAAGAGCTAAGCCCATTTTCTTAGAGGCCAGTCAGGACTTGAACCTAGTTTGTGCTGACCTGGGGCCAGAACAGAGGGCCTTTTAGTGGAAAAGGACCAACCTGTTAGCACTCTGACGTTAGCAGCTATTCTGATCATTATATATCAGTTGGTCCAAACACTCTACAACACAATTTGGAAAGGGCGATGGGGAGAGAGAGACTAACTTGTCTATATGTCTTAACCCAGAGATTCCGCTGGATCAAGAAGTTGGAGCACTGAGTCTAGAGTCAGGAAGACTTGAGGTCAATTTCGACTTGAGACACTTATGAGCTGGGTGAAGTTGATCCAGTCACTTAAACTTTTTCATCCCCAGTTTCTTCATCTGAAAAATGGGAATAATAAGAGCACATAACTTCCATTGTTGTAATGATAAAATGGCATATTTGACAAATGCTTAACACAATGCCTGACACAGAGCATGCATTTAATATGTGCATGCTTCCCTCCCACCTTCCTTCCCATTACTAGGCATATGTACAAAGGATATCAGACAGAAACATATATATATATATATGTATGTATATATACACATATACATATATTACACATATTATATATGCCATATACATACACTATACATATATATGTATATACATATATATATACATATACTAAAATATTCATAGAAATAAGACACAAGTTCAGAGATGCAAGTGGTACATGAACCAATGCAGAATGAACCTAGTAGAACCAAGAAAATGATAGCTATATCACTACAACAATTTAAATGAAAGACCAAAAAAATGAAAACTGAATGCTATATAATTATGACCAAAATGAATAGCAGAGTTGAAAAAAATCCTTCCTTCCCTTCTTTCCAACACTTGTTTGTAGAACGTTGCATATATTTTCAGACACTACAGATGTGTCACTGTATTTTGTTTGTAAGTATAGGAGTTGATTAAGTCAATTTATCACCCTAACTCCTGTTTATCAGATGAAAATACTGCCTTTGAGTCAACATCTAAATATTTCCTTTAAATCAAGAAATCAAAGTCTTTAGACTAAGAATAAAAAATTCTTGATCACTTGAGGAGTCCTTAAGGGCCATTGGATGAATTATAGTGACATTGCACAGGAAGCATATTCAAATTGGTTGAGGCTTCTTGGTCCCACCCTATGAATTTTATATAAAATAGCAAGCTAATTCAGCAGTCTCTGGAAGTTTAGTGCTAGAAGATGCCTTGTCCATGGAATGACTGTGAGCTTTGGAAAGTTAGAAGGTTTTGGGCTTCCCCACCGACATTCTAAACCTAGTAGTGTCCCTGAAACACATTTTTGAGTATCTGCATTGTCAATCAAGAGCAAACTAGAAAAGTAGATTGAACATTCTGCAAGGAAATTATGCCAAAGGAAAATTTCAAGAGAATCTCTAAAAAGGAAGAAAAGAACTTTTGGCTATAAGAGTTGTGAGTTACTTCTTAGCTACTTTTGAGCCCACTTTCCTCTGGATTCTATTTACTCCTGAGCATGTTACAGAATTTTGGAGGCACATTTTGTACTAACAATTTTTACTGTGTTGGCAAGTAGGTGGTACAGAGGTTAGATTACCAGGTATGGAGTCAGGAAGACTTGGAGTTAGGAAGATGTGATCTTGGTCAAGTCATTTAACCTCTTTTTGCCTCAGTTTCCCTATCTGTAAAGTGGGGATGATGATGTTTGTTATCTTTATCATTACTATTATAAGTTAATAAAGTCAGGCTAGCTGATTGATAAAATTGATAACCATGGAGGACACATGCTTGTGGGGTGTAGCATTAGATCACAATCTCCAACCCCTGAGGACTAACCCTTGACTCTGAGAGGATAAGCGGGTAGCTTAGTTCTGGGAACCTAACTTGACCTCATGAATGGGGATTGCGAAAGTAGTTCCATAGTATGTGCTCCATATTGAAATAGCTTTCATCACTCTTTTAGAGTAGAGGAGAGTGAGGGGCATAATCTAACATAAAAGTAATGTAAAAATGAAACATATCAATTTGTTTTTTAAAGAATTGACTCTTTCCAAGACTGTCATTTGACTGCAGATGACTTTTAAATCGTTAATCTCACATCTCCAACTATCTTTCAGATATCTCAAACTGGATGTCCAGTAGACATCTTAAACTCGTGTCCAAAATAGAACTCATTATCTTTTCTGTTAAAATCTCACCCCCTTCCCCCAACGACCTTCCTTAGTACTATAGAGGGCAACAGTATCCTCTCAGTCTCTCAAAAGGAATTTTCTCTTACTGCCTATATGCAAACTGTTGCCAACCCCTTTTGATATCAACTTTGCAACAACTCTTGAATATGCCCCTTGCTCCCTTCTGACATTACCACTGCTCTGGTACAGGCCCTCATCAACTCACATCTAGACTATAGCAATAACCTGTTATTAGGTCTTCCTGTCTCAAGTCTCTCTCAACTTCAATTCATTCTTCATTCAGCCACCAAAGTGATTTTCTGAAAGTGCAAGTCCCATCATGTTACTCCACTACTCAATAAACACTCATGATTCCCCATTGTGTCCATGATCAATGCAAAATGCTCTATTTGGCATTCATTGATTTACTCAGGTTATAAAGGCAGTGATCATCATAGATAGAATATGACTCCAGGTTCTGACTTCGGCATTATCAATATTTCTCCTATAAAATCCTATCTCCCAAAAGATCCTGAAATATTGTCTCTAAAAACTATAAGGGATCTGTGAGGTCATCTAGTCCAATTCTCTCATTTACAGAAGACATAACTCATATTCAGATGGATTAAAGTGATTTGCTTAAGATCACACAGGTAATAAGTGGAAGAAACAGGATTTGAACCAAGGTCCTCTAACTCAAATTCTTTTTTTTAATAAATGAATCAAATCATACAGTATATCCATGAGAGGAACTCTATGGTGAGGTTTTTGCAAAGTAAAAAATCATATTGTAATGTAAATAGTCATGTACACACAACTTCTATATGACTTTTATTTTTTTTATTTTTTACAAATTTTTTGGAATACAAATTTTTCTTAAAAAGACATAAGCCTGTTACATATCAATGGCCTGAGATTTGCTAATAGAAATTCTGTTAACTGTTATACAAATCAAACTGAAGTTAGCTGAGCTTGAGATTTAGTGCTGGGGTCAAATTTTAGCTCATTGAAAAACAACATTATTTCCCTAGTAACATTATGCATGTTTAGTCTGCAGCTATATAAATGTTATGCAATTATGCTACAAGGATGTCTAGGTAATTAGATTCCCTAGAATAAGTTATATGCAACAATATGCACAGATTCAAAAGTCAACCCATCCCTCTAAGCTACTGTTCTCCCATGGACCATGTCCTTACGCAAAAAGGGATAGGGAAAGTTTATGACAAGAAGACAATGAAAGAGTGAAGATGTTTTTCTTTTTATACAAGGATATACCCATTACTGATGTGATGCACTTTGAATTGTCTCTCTTGTGATGGGGATGCATTACACTGAGTTATCTACATAGTCTTTCATGATCTCCTTCATGAATAATGCCACATTTTAAGTTGCCATTGCTGTTCAGTCATTTCTGATTCTTCATGATCTCATTTGGAGTTTTCTTGGCAAAGATACTGGAGCAGTTTGCCATATTCTTCTCCAGTTCGTTTTACAGAAAAGGAAACTGAAGGAAGCAGGGTTAAGAGACTTGCCCAGGGTCACACAAAGAGGAATTATCGGAGACCAGATTTTAACTCAAGTAGATGAGTCTTCCTGACTTTATGCCTGGCATTGTATCTGCAGTGACAACTAGATGCCAACATCTTGGATTAGGCATTCAGTTTTAGGCTTTGGAACAAAGACTTTATTTGTTCAACACTAAATATCCCATCCTATTAAGTGATGCAACTTCAGTCTTTGACCTCATTAGCATTACACCTCTATTTTAAAAAAAATAACATTGAATTGGTAGCCTAGGAGAAAATTCAAGCAGAGATACAACTAGGGAGCATGCACATGAAGAGTTTTGCTCCAGGATGACAAATTTAGAAGATGTTGTTAAAAAAACTTCCAATCCTTCAGTAATCTAAAAACAAAAGAGCTTAGCCCCTGCTATGGTTAATAAGAATGGATTATTAAAACAGGAGGTTACCAGATGACAGATGGAGTTGAACCCCTTCCTCACTCCACCATGCTCCCATCCACCCTTGTAGAGGTCTCCCTAGCAATAACCTTCCATCAGGTTATGGTCCTTTTCTTCCTCATCAACGTCAGTCTTCCACATTCTTGCTCCAGCCTGCCATCACCTGGCACTTCATGCTACTTGCTCAAGTGTTGTTCGATAATATTTGTCCCAGGCACAAAAATTCTTATTTACAGTTTGGAATGCAGATATGTACGTTTTGGATTTAACTATTTTGTAGGCCAACATTTTTTCTACCATCAGAGCTTCAAATCTTGATTCATGTTTATTTTTTATTTGTATATTTAGACAAAAAACCAGAAACTAAAGATCCAAAGTCCAGTTAAAAGCTAATTGCCACAGCAGAGAAGGGACAATTATCAAATTGATTATAATTAGGCCTCTCTATTTTTACTGTCAAAGATAATCATTTGTTTGTTTAAGGAGAGTTCTATCTTCCTCAATGGCACCAAGTCAAAACAAATTAAAAATGTTTGAATTTCTGGGAATATATTTGAATCTCATTGAGGAGGAAATGGGGTAGGATGACTAGAGAGTAATCAAGTGATCAATAAACCTATAGTAGACACTTACTACATACCAGGACTGTGTTACACGCTGCGAATCCAAAAAGAGGCAAGAGACAGCTCCTGCCCAAAAGAAGGGAAAAGCAAACAAATACATACCAATGAGCTATATACAGGACAAATACCATTTGTCCTTCATTTTGAGGGAAGAGTCTTGGCCTGGCATGACTTGGATTTCAGTGAGGCAGAGATGCGCAAAGTCATCAGTCTCACTCTCTCTTCCAGAGTCATCAGATTCTGGTGGCAAAACAAAAGTCAGAACAACTGGCAATGGCCTGGAACACAGTGGATGACCTTAGAGTCTTTGATATCTGACCAAGCTCTAAATCCTCCACAGGTGGTTTCAGCCACCTTCAAGACTGTTAGAACAAATTGTTCTCATCTGCCCATTCTGCCAGGAGGAGTCTTCCAAGTCTTGGGGTAGACAGCCTCCTAACTCACCTATGGGTTTGAGATCTGTCAGTCACCCTCAATCTGATTTAGCACATCTACCAATTGGTTTTACCAGGGTGTTGTCACTGTGCATGCTACAGCTTCTTGGAGTCACAGGTGAGAGTTGGGCAAGAGGTAGACATCAAAGGTATATGAGAAGCCCTAAAAAGAGTTCAGTAAACACACATACCAGAGGTGCTAGTTCTCCCTGAACACCTCGAACAGAATAAATGAGAAATAAGAGAAAGAAGGCACTAGAATTAAAAGGGATTGGGAAAGACTTCTTATAGAAGTTGAAATTTCAGTTGAGACTTAAACTAGGGAAACCAGTGGGTAGACATGAGGAGAGTATGTTAGAAAAGGGAGACAGCCAGAAAAAATTCCTAGAGCTGAGAGATGGAGTGTCTTGTTCAGAGAAGAGCCAAGAGGTCAGTGTTACTGAATAAAGAATAAATGGCAGGGAGTAAGATATAAGAAGACTGAAAAGGTAAGAGGAGGGTTATGTTACAAAGTTCTGAATGCCAAACAGAGAAGTTTTTATTTGATGTTGGAGGTTGTAGAGAGCTAATGGAGTTTATTGAGTAGAGAGTTGATATAGTAGGATTAGCTTTTCCAGAAAATCACTTGGTGGCTTAATGGAAGGTGGATTGGAGTGAGAAGAAACTTGAGACAGGCAAGTTCACCACAAGGCTATTGTCATAATCCAGGTATGAGGTAATGGGAGCTGCACCAATGGTGACAGTGACAGAGAGAAAAGGCGTCATATTCAAGAGATTTGCAAAGGTGAAATTAATAGGTCGTGCTAATAACTCGGATATGAGATGTAAGAGATAATGAGGAATTCAAAGCCTGAGGAACTAGAAGGATGGTGTTACCATCTACAGTAGTAGGAAAGGCATAAGGGGAAGGTTTAGGGGAAAAGATAATGAGTTTTGATTTGGACATGTATAATTTAAGATGTCTACAGGACATCCAGTTCAAGATATTATGAAAAACATTTGGAGATGTGAGATTAGAGGTTAGAAAAGGGTTTGGGGCAGAATAAGTACTTCTAAAAATCATCAGTGTAGACATGGTAATTAGAGCCATGGGAACTGATGAAATGATCAACTGAAGTAGTATAAAAGAAGAGAAGAGGGCTTTGGATAGAACCCTATAGTTAGAGGGCATTATCTGGATGGGGGTCCAGCAAAAAAGACTGAGAAAGAATAGTTAGATAGGTCCAAGGAGAACTAGGAGAGACTGGAGTCCCAGAAACCCAGATACAAGAGATGATCAAAGAGAGAGTGATCAATTGTGTCAAAGGCTACAGAGAGGCCAAGGAAAATAAGGACTGAGAAAAGACCATTAAATTTGAAATTAAGATATCCTTGGTAACTTTGTTTGGAGTAATTATTCTAATTTTATTTATTTATTTATTTTCAGTTTTCCACATTCATTTCCACAAGATTTTGAGTTCCAAATTTTCTCCCCATCTCTCCCCTCCACCCACCCCAAGACAGTGTGCATTTCTGATTGCTCCTTCCCTCCAATCTGCTCTCCCTTCTATCACACCCCACCCTCTATTTTCTTGGGAGGGCAAAATAGATTTCTATACCACATTGCCTACATATCTTATTTCCCAGTTGAAAGCAAAAACAATTTTTAACATTCATTTTTAAAACTTTGAGTTCCAACTTCTCTCCCTCCCTCCTTCCTCACCCATCCCCACTGAGAAGGCAAGCAATTCCTTATGTTATTCATGTGTAGTTATGCAAAAGACTTCCATAAAAGTCATGTTGTAAAAAACTAACTATATTTCCCTCTGTTCTATCCTGACCCCAATTTATTCTATTCTCTCTTTTGACCCTATCCCTCCTCAAAAGTATTTACCTCTAATTTCACTCTCCTCCCATTAGTCCTCCCTTCTATCATCAGCCCACCCCATCCGCACTTTCCCCTTCCCCTCTACTTTTCTGTAGTGAAAGATAGACTTTCATAGCAAATTGAGTACGCATGTATTCTGTCCTTAAGCTAAATATGATGAGAGTAAGCTTTACTTTTTCCCTCTCACCTCCCCTCTCTTCCATTAAAAAAGTTTTCTCTTGTCTCTTTTAGTGAGAGATAATTTGCCCCATTGTATTTTTCCCTTTCTCCTCCCAATATATTCCTCTCTCACTCCTTATTTTTTAGACATCATCCCTTCCTATTCAACTCACCCTGTGCCCTCTGTCTATATATATAGATATACAATTCCTCCAACTACCCTAGTACTGAGAAAGGTCTCGAGTTATAAATATTATCCTTCTATGTAGGAAAGTAAACAGTTCAACTTCAGTAAGTCCTTTATGATTTCTCTTTCCTGTTTATCTTCTCAGGCTTCTCAAAGTCAAATTTTCTATTCCACTCTGGTCTTTTCATCAAGAATGCTTGAAAGTCCTCTGTTTCATTGAATGACAATTTTTCCCCAGAAGCATTTTACTCATTTTTGCTGGGTAGGTGATTCTTGGTTTTAATTCTAGTTCCTTTGACTTCTGGAATATCATATTCCAAATCCCTTAATGCAGAAGCTACTAGATCTTGTGTCACTCTGATTGTATTTCCACAATACTCAAATTGTTTCTTTCTGGCTGCCTGCAATACCCTCTGTCCTGCCTGGGAGCCCTGCAATTTGGCTACAACACTCCCAGGAGTTTTCTTTTTGGGATCTCAGGAGGCAATCAGTGCATTCTTTCAATATCTATTTTAAGGCTGGTTTTAGAACACCAGGACAGCTTTCCTTGACAATTTCTTGAAAGATGAAGTCTAGGTTTCCTTTGTGATCATGGCTTTCAGGTAGTCCCATTTTTTAAATTATCTCTCCTGAATCTATTTTCCAGGTCAGTTGTTTTTCCAATGAGATATTTCACATTGTCTGCTACTTTTTCATTCCTTTGGTTTTGCTTTATAATTTCTTGGTTTTCCATAAAGTCATTAGCTTCCATCTGCTCCAATCTAATTTTTAAGGAATTATTTTCTTCAGTGAGCTTTTGAACCTCTTTTTCTTTCTGGTCAATTCTGCCTTTTAGGTCATCTTGCTCTTCATTGACTCTGTGGATCTCTTTTGTCATTTAGGTTAGTCTATTTTTTATTTTCTTCAGCATTTTTTGGGTCTCCTTTAGCAAGCAGTTGACTTGTTTTTCATAATTTTCTTGCATGACTCTCATTTCTTTTCCAAATTTTTGCTCTACTTCTTTTACTTGATTTTCAAAATCCTTTTTGAACTCCTCTATGGCCTGAGACCAATTCATATTTTTCTTGGAGGCTTTGGATGCAGGAGCTTTGACTTTGTTGTCGTCTGTTTTCATGTTTTGGTCTTCCTTGTCACCAAAGTAAGATTCTATAGTTTGATTCTTTTTTCAGTTGTTCCTCATTTCCCCAACCATTTATATGACTTGTGAGTTCTTTGTCAAGGTAGATCTCTGCTTCCAGTGGGGTGGGGGGGGGAGGTTGTGTACTGTCAGCTGCTCAATTCCCCCACAATCTGTGGACCTAGAGCTCCAGAAACATTTGCTATCTCTCCTGATGCTGCCATGGCTGCTGTGTGTTCCTCAGCCCCCTCTCCTTCCCTCTCTGCTGCTCACTTTATCATCTCCCACACTGGTCCCACAGATTTCTTGCACTGAACTTCCTATTTTTCCTCTGCATTTTGGGGTCCTGAAGTCTGGAAATTGCCACAGGTGTGAGAGATTGAGTCTCCCCCAGGCCTGCTCAGGTCTTTTCAGTGCCAACACAGCCCACACTGGACTTCACTCTGTCCCCTACAAGTAATAGGCACTTCCTGGCAAGCTTCCAGATTGTCTTGGGGTGGAAAATTCCTTCACTTTATCATTCTATGAGTTCTGCAGCTCCAGAATTTGTTTAGAGCCATTTTTACAGATATTTGACTTGGCTTGGGGGGAGCACTCTAGAAAGTGCATGCTATTCCTCTGTCATCTTGACTCCATCCCCCCCAGGGTCATTTTTACAGGTATTTTATGGGCTATGGGAAAAGAGCTAGAGTAGGTCCATCCTTCTACTCTGCCTTCTTGGCTCTGCCCCCTCCCCAATGATTAGTAACTTTTGAAGAGAATGGTTGTGTGGAATGAAAGTCTAGAAACCCAGTTGTAAGGAGTTAAAAAGAGAGTAAGAGAAGAGAAAATGGAACCACCCATTGTAGAAAATCTTTTCAAATAGTTTAGTCATAAAGATTAGAAGAGCTAAAAGATAATATTAGCTGGGATAGAAGGACCAAAGGAGTGTTTTTGGTTGTTTTTTGTTTGTTTTTCCAGGATTGGATAGTCATGGAAATGTTTTTAGGAAGTAGAGTCAATAGATAGGGTGAGACTAAAAATAAGTGAATCAGTATGACAGAAGGAGCAATCTGTTGAATAGAATGGGATTTTTCAAACAGGTAGAGGGATTAGCCTTGGTAAGGAGTAAGGCCACCTTTTCATGTGAGACAGCAATGAAAGAGCAGAAAATGGCAGGTGATACCTGAGAGACATAAGATGAGGAAGAGAGAAGAAATTCAAAGTGAATGGCCTCAATTTTTTCTGTAAAAACTGAGTTAAGGTTCTCAGCTGAGAGGGTATGGAGAGGAGGACCCATGGGAGAGTTGTAGAAGGAAGAAAAGGTTTGGAAGAGCTGCTGAGAGAGCTGGGCTCAGAGTCAGGAAGTTATGGGTTCAAGTCTCTGGCACACGCTGGCTTTGTGATTCTGGGAAAGTTACTGAATCTATTAGTGCTAACAAAGAATGCTCTAAGACTGTAAATTGTAGAAGAGTTGTCAATGCACATTGGTAAACCGAACTAACTTCCATCCCTGGAAAGAGTAAGTAAATTCATTCAGCAATTGCCTGTTTTATTTGCTATTATGGACAGTCATTTATGCATTTAAGTAAGGTGCTATTATTTGACTGGAGTTATCAGAATGAGAGATAACTTGGCATACTGAATATAGAGCTAACTAGAGTCGTGAGACAGGACAAAGACGAATCCATGTTCAAATCTTGCCTCTAACACATACTACTAATAGACTGACCCTAGAAAACTGTGTAACCTCTCAACTCAAGTCAGATAATAGAAGAGTAAGCATCAACCTACCTTAAGTTTCTCCCTAGGGCTTCCCTATATGTTAAAGAGATCATAGGCTCAGTCCCTATCCTATAACAATGTTGTAGAATTTAAATTGTGGTATTTGATATAGAGATTTTTGGCATTGTTTTTTTTTTCTTTTCCCAAAGATTTTCATTAATTGAGAAAAATATTTAATGAAAGAAGTTCAGATTGTGTGATGTTTAAAAAGAGCATGGAGGTTGGGGGAGTCCTAGGCCTGCGGTATAGGAAATTCACTGTGAGAAAACTCCCTCCACCAATGTAGATCTCAT
The DNA here is from genome assembly GCA_023548195.1 of Bettongia penicillata ogilbyi. NCBI lineage: Eukaryota > Metazoa > Chordata > Mammalia > Diprotodontia > Potoroidae > Bettongia > Bettongia penicillata. The sequence goes on along the minus strand of JAJHZJ010000600.1, from coordinate 5,861,635 downwards.
AATCACTGAGCAATTTATAATCTTAGAGGAGCTCTTGTGCATACTGAGAAGAAAGTGACTTGATTTACCCAGGTCACATAGCAAATATGTGTCAGAGGTAGGGCTTGACTCCAGAATTTCCTGACTCCAAGGTCAGCTCTCCAATCACTGTTTACCCAGCTGACTTCTCAGTGTGATTCAAAAATATTTCTAGAAATTCAAACTTATTTGATTTGTTGTTGGGCCTTAATAACATTAAGGAAGATAAAACTTTTTACCTCAAACAAATAAATGGTCAGCCTTGACAGCAAAAGTGGAGAATGTCAATTAATTAATTTGTTAATCGTCCCTCTCTCCTGTGGAAATTAGCTTTTAAGTGGGGTTTGGATCTTTAGCAGTGACAAGCAAATCTACTCTGCCTACTGCCAAAGTGCCTGGAGGTTTTGGGGATGGTGGCAACTCAATCTGGTCTACAACAGTACTTAGAAAAGACTAAAAAAAAATCTTTGTGCAATAATTATGGACTTCAAGGTCAATTTAAGTGGGAAAAATGAGAAGTTGGATGTTTTTCAAGAGAGATAGAAAATAAACTCTACCTAAATGACTCCTTAAAATATTCCTCATTGCATAATTCATGTGCAGAATTCTTTATCTCATAACAAGCTGTTATATTTTGGTTTCATCATCCAAATTTAATACTTGTTAGTGTTTCATCCCAGGACAAAAGGAAAAAAAAAGAAAAGAAAAATCCTTAAAAATGTACTATCTTAAGTGTTTGCTACTTAATATTTTACTAGCAATTTGAAAGTCAGGGAAAATTGTGTTTGTCTCTAGCCTCTGCTAAAGGAAAGTTATGTTTCAGTAAATGCAAAAATTAAAGTAAATCCATAAAAGTGAATTGAACATAATCCCTTGTTGCACATACTATAATTGCTGGTTATAATGAAGTTGGACATTATTGTAGTCATTAGACTGTACATTTGCAAATGTGTTATTCTTCCTTATAAAGTGATGCAAGTAATTTCAAATTTAAATACACTCTAGAAAAAAGTAGTCAAGTGGAGATTTCAAATTTGGGTTTAGAATGAATTCACATTACAAAATAAATAAAGCAAGGCAAAACAAGAGCAGGCCTTGCTCCTTTTGATCATTTTATGATTTTGAACTTCCCAGCAGATAAAGTGCTTTGGCTATGGTTAGCTCTGGAAGGCTGTACAATGAAGGCAAATGGATGAACCACCCAGGGCTCATTATCAGGTTTGTTCCCAGCTCTGTGATACTGAGCTAAGGGCAGAGCTCCCATTAAATTCAAAGGCAGATGAATCAGTTTCAAAAGACAGGAGGCCAGGAATGGAGCAGGTGCCTGGGGGAGGAAAGGAAGGAACTCAGAGTTCTTATCCCTCTTCTGCTAGAGTTTTGCTGTATAATCCTGGGCCAGTGGAAATGCAGGCTTATTGGACTCAGATTGACTCAGGCTATTTTGTTTCAGTACCTGGTGAATCGCCAATGCTCATTAAAGGTTCATTACTGAAACTTAGTCTCCCAAGCCTTTAAGCTTCTATTCAGTATTAAATAGCATTGTGGAAGCTGGAGAAAACTAAGGCAGTTTTCCCCTTGTGTTTAATTTTACAACAAGGAGAAGCCAAAGAACTAGACAATTGAATTTAGTTTCAATTGTTTATCATCAGGTGCCCCAAAAGATAATGTTTGGGGATGGGGAAGAGGGAAAAGTCAGGTGGGAAGCAGTAATCCTTTAGTTGCATTCTTGTAACATCTAATCTGGCAAAGTTTCTTGGGGAAAGGGAGCCTACATCTGAACTGTGAATGGAAGGAGCAACATAGCTTTGTGGTTAGAGAGAAAGAAGCCACTGGTGATAGTCCAATCTATTATGCTAGGCTACTTCTCATATGGATATATCCTCAACTATGTTCCAAATGGTTTGAGGGGGAAGTATAATATCATTGTGTCTTTTATGACATCTATTACAATTTCTTGCCCATAGCAGACACTCATTACATGTATAGCCTAGGAGAATTTTGCTCATTTGTTACCTCTGTAAGTTACCCACAGGCCTGAGAGGCTCTGAGGAAACTAGATGGAACCAATGAAGATTCTGTTATAAAAAATGAGATTTCCCAAACCCTACCTGACTTCACAATAATCTCTTTCTGATAAAGTCTCATGAATGTGTATATTCCTCCAGTATCATGGACTTCAGCTCACCCCTAACTGTTCCTTCTGCCTGGATCTTATAAGTCCCTTTATAAATTTTCCCCAGGGGGTCTACTCAAAATGCTGTGACAGTGTATGGAGTGCACCCAGAGTATAAAGGGATGCTTTCTCAGTTTACAATCTCTTCTTCCCATTCAGACTCTTGGTTGCTGGGCAAGCAGCACTAGGGATTGAGAGATGAGGTATCCAGATTAATCTTGGCAACCCAACACAGAGCAGAAATCACACTACTCAGAGTTTGAGAGAACTCCTATCTACAAATGAATTCAAGACCTTGGTGAGCCAGAGAGGAAGTCTTATCCCCTCTTCAAATTCCTCTACTCCTATATGGGAGAGTGAAAGCCCCTAACCACCTAGTCTGCATGAATTTGGAGTGGAGGGAGACTTCACTATCTAAATAAAAAGTGTGGGAGAAAAAAAAGCATGAAAGATGAGATAGTGGGGACAGTACATCACTGGTTTGGAAATTTTTCATGTTTTCCTCTCAATTTCATTGTTTCTTCAAATAAAAACCTCAGTGAGCACTTTCTGAGTATATAAATCTAGAAACACCAAGGGAAGAGGCTTACAAGTGAAATACCCTCCTCCAAAAGGGTAGGAGTCAGAGCTAAAACAGAACTGGAGTAAATTTCATCTCATATTCTATCATGCTCAAGAAAGTAAGGGGTTAAAATGCCATTTCTGAGCCAAAAGGATAAAAGATTACATTGAAAAACTGGTAGTACTTCTCTAATATGTGTACAGAAATACATATAGTAACTCTACGTGAAAGCAAGGCCAGGGCTAGCAGCTCATGTCCAGAGCACCACTTGGTGGCTAATTCAGATTTTATATACTGAGTTAATTCAAACTCCCTTGACTCTATTTTTGTCCATGTGACTGTACATGTAAGATAATACTCCAAGTAGATGTCACATACCTATGTGAATTATAATAGCACATTATAATAGCAAGGATCCCAGCATACACAGGAGGGCCTGCTGTACAGGTTTTTGGATCTGCTTTTCTAAAAGGAAAGCAACTTTTGAGGGGTCCGCAATCTACTTTAATCAAGCACATATATCATTACTTAGCTCACGGGAAAAAGTCAGCACCCTGAACTTCAGAGAAAATGCAAATAGAAAAATAAAGACTAAGAGACAGGGCTTCCACCCATCTGACCATAAGTAATATATACATCACAGATCAACAGACAGATTCAACTGTCTGACCATTATGTACATACATAGTTATCAGAGAGAAATGCACCAACATCTGGGTTTTCAAAGCCAGGGAGTTCCTTAGCAGCTACCCAGTCTCGTCTGGTCAAACAAACACTTCCAATGAGCAAGCCCCAAAAGAAAACCTCACCTCAGAGTATTTATAGACTTTTCAGAACCAGAGAGCATCACAACCCTTGAGAACCAGTGCCTCATTAGAAATTAACAAAGGTGTGGGCCTCCCCTAATCAAACTTCCCTTAATGGGCTGGCCTGTTAATGGGTGGGGAAGATCTTTAACTCTCTTTAACATAATCAACATTACACACACCCATTTCATTTGTGTATTGTTTCACATGCTTGTTGAGTGAGAATGTAAATTAATATTTTCAAACTTTGATGTGATTTCGTTAGTGTGAGATTCTCTCCACCATTTCCAATGACAAAATTTTCATGTCCCTCCCTGCCCATTCTGTGCAACTCTTGTTGACTTCTTCCCATAAATACTACAAAAACTCACTCAACATGCTGAAGGCCTTTCTCTCCTCTTAGTAAAATTAGAGTATCAATGTATTACTTGGACTGCCCATCTGTTGACTCTCATTTTGATATAAGCTGGTAAGCTTTGCTATGCAACAAGTCCAGCCTGTTTTCTGAGGACTTCAGTATTGTTGTCTTATGCTCCATATGGTTTACAAATCACTGTTGATAAATTGCCACACAAATTTCTGATACCCACCATGTGTCTTTCTATAACATAGTTTAAAACAAAAATTCTGAAGGAAGTTTGTTTTGTTTAATGTCTATCATTCTTTATCAATAACTTAGAAAACTAATAAAACAAAGAGGTAATTTTTTTTAAAAATTAATTAATTTGAATTAAACAATAGAGAAGTAGGTACATGCAACCTCATGGGAGAGCCCCAATTTTAATTCAGAGTCTTGGTCTATATGGATATATTACAGTTTGATAATTGAGACTATTTTTTCATTAGACATAGCTAGTCAGGTCAGTCAAAAGAGTTAAGTGTGTTTTTGTTGTTAATGTAAAACAGGTAAAAAATATTTTAAGGCTATTCAACTGATCTTAATGAGGATAGAGTTGATAATGGATCTGTACTGGGTTTGGAGTCAAAAAGAACTAAGTTCAGCTCTGGCTTCAACTATTCGCTAGTTTGAGAACCAGACTTAATCACTTAACCGATGTTTACCTCAGTTTGCCTCAGTTTCCTCAACTGCAAAATGAGGATAATAGGATCTAATTTGTGGGGTTTGCTGTGAGAAATGAGATAATATTTGTAAAGTGTTCAGTATAATGCCTGGCACATGATAGGCACTATTTAAATGCTTATTCTCTGTCTTTTTTTCTTTTTTTTTCTTTCCCTCCTTGAAATTTTGGAATTTTTTTTTAAGTTGTAAGGGATGAATTATGTGGATGAGCTTTAAATGTCTGAAAATCTACAATTTGGTCATATAAAGGAACTAACCTTTCCTCTTTTCTAAGTTCTTTGCTTTTGTTATTTGGTTGATTGAAGCCAGAAAAATTCTATACATGTGGAAGCATTGCAGACCTTAAATAGTGGATGAAAAGCTCCACTTGAAGACAGGAGATGCGCGGTTAATCTAGGCTCTGGCATTTACTACCTATGTGATCTTGAGAAAGTCACTTTACCTTTCTAGACCTCAGTTCCTTATCTGTAAAGAGGGAATAATATTTTTCTATCTACCTCCTAGGATTGTTATGAGTTATCTTAGAGATAAATTTAAGAAGATGGAGAGGTGATTAATCTCTCCTGATTATTCCCTAGCATTTGTGAACAAATGCTCTCTAAATGGATGAATATATTACAAATATTACCCTAATTTTATTAAAAAGTGAAAGGAGAATGCAGTATTTAACTTAACCACTCAATAAGTGCCTTAGTACAGCTCGTTGGGTACCAAAGTGGTAATGAATGGAACTAGAATGCAATTAACTCCAATATTTCTAGATCTACAATGAATTCTTTTATCTCCATACAGAAAGTGAATGTCTGTCTTGCAGAGGGTAGGGGACATTGAAACTTTGGCAGTTATACAATCTGATAATCAATCTTGCTTATACAGAGAAAAAGGCTCATATCTAATATTGTTTGTTAGGAAAATTTCCCTGACTTAGTCCTAAAGGCTTTGAAAGCCAGCATATAAGTTGTTATGTTCCTGAGGAGTGTTTCTGAACTCATGGTTGGTCTTCCAGGTTCTAGCAGGAACTTGCTATACATTCAGCAAACCTTGGAAATGCTTATTTTTTCAGAGTGATCATCTAGTCCAGTGAAGTAACTTTCCTAAGGAAGGCCTTGAAGAAGGTATCATTTTCTTAGAATGGGGTGGAGTACACATGTGCAAAACCTGACCTATTGACTCAGTTTATATACAGAATAGATTCTATAAACTAAACTTTTACTAAAGGTGTATCTTCTATTTAGAGAATCTTCCAAAATATAAGTTGTACTTCAACCTTCAATATATAGTCATTAATAAATGGATCTAATTCCAAATAGAGGTGTGATTTAATATTTAGTCTTACTATACATGGAGAAATTCATATTTCATTGGCACTCCAAATTGTGACCATGACTACAAACTTGATAAAGAAAGATACTAGCCATCACACGGCCAAGGCATTTTGTAAGACTTTTAAAAAAACTAATTCATAGATCAGAGAGATGGCATGGCATTATTGATGAGAGTTGATATCAGAATAAGGAAACTGAGGGTCAAGTCCTACTTCTAGCTGTGTGACCTTGGGCTCTATATATTGTGTAAAAAGTGCCCACCTACATTTGTAGAAGGAATTTTCTCAACTAGGAGTTCCCTAGGTCCAGTTTTCCCTAATTAATATATTAACCATATTCAAATAGTTAATTAAAATATTCAAATGGATCAATGGTCATGTTGATATATATAATCCTTCATTATCACTGATTTCAATCCATCCAGGCCTGTCCATTCTAAATAGTACTTGTCCAAGCTTTCCCATGAGTCTGCCAGGAGTGGGGCATCCAACATGCTAAGGGACATTCCTCACTTTCTCTTCACAACAAAAAATTATCAAAAAGCATACAAGCTATCTATCAGTCATCCTTTCCACATGCCACATGATTCCCTTCTTTTTATGTTCATATCTTTTTAAAAAATGCTTTATATATCATTTTTCCTTCATAATTCCTCATTTACAATGTGTTGCTGCCTGCTTGCATATACCATATGCCCCTCCATTGCCCTTTATGAGATGTCCAATTTCAGTTCTCCAGAGACTATGATTTTCTATGATACACAATATGCAACAACAACAGAGGAATGTTGTTCTCAAAATAAGGAATTTTGCTTCAGGGAGGTTTTGTGCTGTTAAAGTTACTGTCATTTCACAAAGGCAATCTGACCAGACTTCCTTCCTCCGTTGAGTTCTGCACCCCATTCCTTGTCTCTATGCAACATCTGTTCACGATATGCATGTGTATATGTATATGCAAGTAAGTATATATGTATATATATGTGTGTGTGTGTATGTATGTATATGTGTACCTATATATATATATATATATATATATACATATATTTGACACTACAGTCTCCCGTGGTTGATACAGCATTTCATAAAAATAGGAGCATCCAATAATCTACAGAAAATCCTGCTGAGATTTGGATTCCACACTGCATGTTTTCCGTGAGACTGACAAAGAATTTTGATGAATGTGCATTTCCTTGTTTTACATTGTCTCATATTAATAACCAAGTTATCATCGAACAAGGTTTTCCATGTCACATTTTTCAAAAAATATTATAGAACTTTGAAATATGCATTAAAAATTTCTTGTTGGAAGAGAACTTTTACAGTGATGCTTTGCTTTCAGAATCAGATGATCTGTTATGGTATCAAATAACAGTCATACTAGGATGTTACACTGTCTCCATATTTCAGTCAATTCTCTTCTTTTCTCTTCTGACTATACTCCCCTGGACTTTCTCATTCCCCCAGGAATCTCATCATCCTGTAATAAACAGGATAAACATAAACATTGTAAATCACACCTCATAAGTATTCCTGGAGCCCTGTTCTCCCTCTGGCTGGAGAAAATAGAGGGTGGAAAGTAGAGAGCTCCTCCCAGATCCTCCATTTAAGGATACCCCAGGTCAGCCATCTCTCCATTTCCCACATGGTTGAATTCCTCTTGAATTCATCCTGTCTCTGGATCAGGTAACTTTCACTCACATTTTCAACTTTTTTGGATGCATTGTATTTTTCCATTAGATTGTGATCTCCTCAAGGGCAGGAACAATCTTTTACCTTATTTTGTATTCCTAGTGCTTAGCACAGTGCCTGGTACATAGTAGGTGCTCAATAAATGCTTACTGATTACTGACTGAAAATTGTTAAGGTCAGGTTGTGTTCCACTCTGTAATTATAGCAAGTGAAAGTTCACCTGTTCCCTACTATTATACTTATCAAGAAGACCTTCAATGTGTATATTTTGTTCATTAAAATTTATATAGCTAAGAAAGTGAGCTAGGTTAAATGGTTTAATGGACAGAGAGAACTGAACATTAAGTTAGGAAGTATGAGGGTCATTTCCCCCTTCAATCATTACTAGTTATATGATTTTGGGCAAGTCACAATTTCTCTGAGCCTTAGTTTCCTGATCTATAAAGTGGAAATAATTGTAGCATCTACACCAGAAGTCTTTTGTAAAAATGAGATATTATATATAAGGCAATTTGCAAATGGTGAAGGGTCATATTAATGCGGACTGTTAGTATTAGTTATGGTTGTTCTATTGGTCAGCCTTTTGGCAGCAATTGATCCAAGATTGTATATTTACTTTTGGATGGAAAGGAGCTATAAATATTGATTGCAATAATTTTATACATAAATTTAATGAATATAAATCAGTTCCCATGATAAGACAAAAAGAATGCAAATATTCCTTAGTAAGTAAACATTTAATTTGTCAGACGAGACATGAAAGTCAAGAACAACAATGGTTTAGAATATAAATTTATTTGCAAAACTCTTAGAGAGAAGATAATGAGCATCATCACCTCACAAAACAGAGATAGAGAGTCAGTTCACTTTAAGAAATTTTGGTCAGAGACCTAGTGAACATTTAGATTGGAAGGAAGGCAACAAGGAGATGAAAGACGGAAAAAGATCTAGAGAAATTCTTAACAAAAAATTTTTATCCTCAAAGACAATAGAGACACCACATTTGAATTCTAACCTCATAGTCTTGGATATGACTGTAGGGAATAGAGAAAATGGTGATGAAAAGGTAGAAAAGGTAAGGAAAGCAGGTAGAGTAGACAAAGTATATAGGAGGGAGATCCATACTGAAAGTCAAACTATAGTCACCACTATACGAGACAGATTTTCAGGTTCTCTGATGAAGGGGAAAATACTAAAAGATTAGAAAAAAATTTTCAACCTTATTTCTGAAATGTGTGTTCATCCTTCATTGCTGAAGAAGACCATGCCATCGAGAAATAATGACATGACTTGTACTTGTCTTTGTTTTGAGTGAGGGAGGGCTGTGCAGGTCACCAGCCTCACTTTTCCTCCAAGGCCATCCAGGGACCAGATATTCATCGAGATGACTGGAGATGAACCAAGATAGGCAGTTGGGGTTAAGTGACTTGCTAGTGAGTGCTAATGAGTGTCAAGTGTCTGAGGTAAGATTTGAACTCAGGTCCTCCTGACTCCTGCACTGGTGCTCTTCCAGTACACCACCTAGCTGCCCCTATTTCTGAAACAGAAAAGACACCTAAGAATAACTTCTATCAGCAGACATGTCTACTTTCCTATCTATATATAATTTTATGATGAAAATAATATGCACCTGTATCAGAGTTGGAGCAGAAGAAAAGAGTCAGGCTTTCATAATGAATACGCCATAGCAGACTTTGTCTTTGCCATCACACAACTGGCTAAAATATTGAGATTACAGGATCCTGTTGCGCTTACTGATTATGAAAAAGCATTTCACTTGGTACAGTAAACAACATTTTAAAGATGCTCCTCCAACATGTCTCTTGATGTATGATCAAAATTTTACAAGATGTCTTTAAAATGATGATTATAAATAATAACCATCATCCAAAGCATAAAGAATATGGTCATCTTCACTACTGTGTGGTAAATCCAGTGAAGATCCCATGTCTATCAGGGTTTCCTTATGTGTGAGGAAATCCTTCAGATGTGCCTATTTGTTGGTGACATTGGGCTGATTGCATCACCTTCAGAAAATTGAAATCTCATAAATGAACTCCTGTTATAACCTAATTAAGACTTCCACAAAGCTTTTAACAAGATTCAACAGTTTTATAGAACTAGAATATTTTAGTATTTTCCACACTTCCCTACTCCTACCCATAATATGTATTAGACCCTGGATTTCTCTCCACCCCACTCCCTATGTAGATTAATTTTCCCTAAAAGGCATTAAAGTTATTCCTGGCACCTAAGTGATATCTTCTTCTCTTGGCAGCTTCCTAGTAGATTTTGGTTTTATTGACAATACAACCTAGTAATCTAAGGTCATAAAAAGTTTCACTCATGTGGAGTTCAGGCCCCTCTGAATTGGTCAACATATGTGTGTGTTCATCCTTCATTGCCAAAGAAGACCATGGCATCAGAGAAATTATGACATGACTGCACTTGGCTTTGTTTTTTGAGTGAGGGAGGGCTGTGCAGGTCAGCAGCCTCACTTCTCCTCCAGAGTCATCTGAATCCAGTGACCAGATATTCATCAGGATGACTGAAGATGAGCCAGGAAGAGTAATTGGGGTTAAGTGACTTGCCCAAGGTCACACAGCTAGAGAGTGTTAGGTGTCTGAAGTAAAATTTGAACTCAGGTCCTCCTGACTCCTGCAGTGGTGCTCTATCCACTGCATCACTTAACTGCCCCTGGTCAACATCTGAAGATTATTTGAATCACCAAACCCTACCTTGTCAAATAAACTTAATTTCATGTGGAGGCAACAGTCCCCTAGAAACTAAATGTCACTGTATCCTTGTTGAATATTCTTACTGTTTGAAGGCTAACGAAACCTCTTTTCTTAACTATTCAGTAACTTAGGAGTGACTCATATTGTCCCAACATCAAAACTGACAGGTGTTAGGCCCAACCCTAATAGCAGAAAAGCATACTTTAATGGTGAATAATCTAGAGGCAGCATGGAGTAGTGGACAGAAAGTGGACTTCTGAGATCCAGGGATGGATTAAAGTTCTACCCTTAATGTACACTGTCTTTGTGCCTGTGGTTAAGTCATATAACCTTTGAGTCCCCCAGCATCTTTCAAAAACTATCAGTGACAAGGGATCTATGATTTAATGACTCAAACTGATAGGACTTTTCTCACTGAGGAGTTCCTTGTACCAAGAAAAAAATATTTACAACATATATTAATAAAAACTCAGGTCTTCAAGGAATTTTATGGAGTTGTAAGAAGGACCAGATTTGGTCAAAGATACTTCTATGAAACAGAAAATAATGACCAAGGATAAACAGGTACTAGTCTAGATAGAGAACTATAAAGAGAGAAAATCACCAGGGATCAACATAAGACTAAGCATCTTTTTAAAACCTAAAGTTGGTTTTCTAGAGTGCTTCATAACGTAAAAGGATTTTTAAGAATCCACATGTACAACAAACAAAACATTACTATTTTGATCTTTATTTAGTCCTAACAAAATATGCAGGACTCAGTATAACAAATACTCAAACATTTCTTCTGCAAATGAATAAATAATGTATCATGTAAAGATTTGTGTTATTTTCCAAATATATGTAGAAGATGTTACGCTGATAAAATACTGTACAATTCAATTAAAAGTGCTACTGAATTTATAATAGTTATTTGTCATCTGCCTTCTAAATTTATAGATGCTAACTGTATAACTCTCACACAGGGTGTTTTTATGTTTGAAAGGGGTTGTCATACCCAAAGAGGTTTGAAATCAGTGGTCTATACTTTAGAACACTGTTCCCCAAAGCAGGGTGTGCAAGATGAACCACTGAAAGTTAAAAAGAGAATATTAGATCTGAGGAGAGCATCACAGCCATGTATGATTGCATCCACCATTTGCATCTATTGCTGTCCCTCTTCCAGTTTTCACTCAGTGCAGTCCCCTGTGATTCCAAGACGTCTTTGTTCTCCCTCTTCTGTCCCACCAAAAGCAGCAGCTCATGCCCCACAAACGTTTCATGGCCGCTGGCTCTGACTGTGCATGGAACTGCCTAAGGTCCCTGTTGTCTCCTCATGTTCTTCTCTCATCCTCACCCTAAGGTGAACAAAAAAGGCCTCCACCAAGTCCAGAAGCTATGGTGTGTGTTTGTCCTTCATGAAGAAATCCATGCCATCAGAGAAATTATGACATGACTTACACTTGACTTTGAGGGAGGGAGGGTTGTGTAGGTCACCAGCCTCACTTCTTCTCCAGAGTCATCTGAATCCAGTGACCAGATATTCAACAAAATGATTGGAGATGACCTAGGATGAGGCAATTGGGGTTAAGTGACTTGCCCAAGGTCACACAACTAGTGAGTGTCAAATGTCTGAGGTGAGATTTGAACTCAGGTCCTTCTGACTCCTGCACTGGTGTTCTATCCACTACACCACCTAGCTGCCCCTGAAGCTATGGTAAGGAAGTTTTGAAAGGAGCAAACATAGCTGTAGTAGCAATGGCAGTGGGACAGGAATAGGACCAAGCAGCTGTAGCTAGCAAGATGGGAGAAGCAAGGGTTAGCTACTGCTCCTGTCTGTGGGGTTGGGGCTTGCGTAGTCAAGCACAGAAGTCTCATCTGCATCCATGTTCTCTAGACAATCCAAACTTATTGCAGTCTCAAAGCAAAGGAGAAGGCCATCTACCAGATATTCATAAATGATATTCATATATCACAGTGCTAAGGTATTACATAGATTACATAACATGAAGAAGGGAAGTAAAGGTGAGGAGAAAATAAGGGAATGAAAGGAGAAAAAGAAGGGAAGGGAAGGGAAGGGAAGGGAAGGGAAGGGAAGGGAAGGGAAGGGAAGGGAAGGGAAGGGAAGGGAAGGGAAGGGAAGAGGAAAGGATGAAAAAAGCAAAGTATATTCAGAGTTTTCACCATTTGCCTTACTATTGCCCCATTCTCCCCAACTAAAATAGTTACTCCGTTGCCCTGGGATCATGCCACCAGGGTGGCATACCCGACTGGGCTCCTTGATATCAAAGAAGATGGAAATTTACTAGGCCAGTTTCAAAAATGAATATTTGTATTATTGGTGCATGAGATTTTGAATATCATAATTTAGTAGACAAAGCCAATTATGCAGGTCTCCCATTAACAGCTATGCATCTTTGTGGGATACGTTTTTCTCCTGCAGTACGATTCAAACCAAGTGTCAAAATAAACTGAATTTAATACCGTACCTTTAAATCACCGTGTCACAAAATTTTAAATGAAGAAGTTCAAACATGAAATATATCCAATCACATTAGGCTCCCTAAAAATATTTTAATGACAGCAAAAAGGGTTTTTTTTTAAATTTTTATTTCAAACTTCTAATTTTTATTTTATATGTAAGCAGCTAGGTGGTGCAGTGCATAGAGCATTGGGTCAAGTGTCCTGAGGAACTTAGTTCATATCTGACTTGTGATACTTAGCAGCTGTGTGACCCTGGTCAACTCACTTAACCTATATTAGCCTCAGTTTACTCAACCAATAAAATGGGGGTAATAACACTTACTTCAGAGGCCTGTTGCAAGTATCAAGTGAGATAATATTTCTTAAGCAATTATCACAATGAGTGACTTGTAGTAGGCATAGTCAACACTATAGAAATAGGTATTTTCCCTCCCCTCCCCCTTTCCTTCTCTTTTCCCTTTCCTTCCCTTTCCCTTCACTTTTCTTTTCCCCCTCTTCCTTATGTTGTATAGCCCATGTAATACCTAAGTACAGTAGTACATGAAAATCATTTATAAAGAATTATACATGTTGAAGGTGGATGCACAATAATGTTTTACTATAAGAGTTCATAAGCAAAAAAAGTTTGAAGATCACTAGTCTAAGGCATATAATGTACAGAAAGTTTGTGGAGACCAAATGTTTGGAAGGACATTGAAAAACTGGAGTTCGTCCAAAGGAGAGGGGCTGAGATTGTAAGGAACTTCAAGGTCATGACAAATGAAGATGTGAGAGGGAAGGTTAGCCTGAAAAACAGGAGGTTTCAAGGCAAATAGATAACTGTCTTTCAAGTATTTAGGAATAGTTTACTCACATGAAAGAGGGATTATATCTTTTCTGCTTGACTGGAGAGGGCAAAACTAGGAGCAATGAGCAGAAGCTCAGATTAATGACTGATATAAACAAGATTAAAAAAAACTTTCTAACCAATATAGCTTCCAACGAAGGATAAGCTATCTCATCGGAGGTCTTCAAATTAAGGCTGAATGATCATGTGCTAGGGATGTTGTAAAAGGGATTCTTATTTATTGTGGATTGAGTTAGATAACCTCTGAGGCTTCTTTCAACTCTGAGATTCTGTGATCTCCTAAGGAAATGAAAAAATACAGTTGCCTGTTTTGTTTTGTATAATACAGAATACAGTTTTCCAGCCCAGGATTTGTGTTTACACTATTTTAACAGAATAAATATTACTTCATTTAAAATCACTCCATCCCCAGATCTCAATGCTTTCTTCTGTCCTGATCATCCACTCTAGAACAATTTTCCTGCCCTTGGAACCACTGAGGGCCAGAATGGTGTCATGGAAACAGTACAGTCCATGGAGACTGAAATTGCTAGTTTTCAGGTCTTTACACTTTCCCTTCCTAGTTGTCTGATCTTGGGAAAGTCATGTAACCTTCCTGTTTCTTCAACTACAAAATGGCAATAATAGTATTCCTACTTCCTGCCCAAAAGACTAGTAGAAGAGGAAATGCTGTATAAACAAGGAAGTGCTGTATTTAGAAGACACAAAAAGTAAGATAAAGATATATAAAAGAAAGTCTATTAGATCTGAAGGTAGAGGATTTGGCTTTTAATGTTGCTTGTGCATCTTGCTACCTTTGTGATCTTGAGCAAGTCATGTCCATTTGAGTTCTGAGGTTCAACTTCATCATTTGTAAAATGACTAGAGGATGTCTAAGGTCTCATCCCATTCCATATCCTATGGCCCTAAGCTTTTCCAACCAAGGATGTTATCTACTTTTCTTTGTACCCTCTTAAGGTCAACCCACCTTGAGTTGGGGACTCGCCAGGAAGAAAACAAACATATTCACAAATGCCTTTATTCGACTCATTATCAAAACACAATTCTGGAGTGATTGCTATGGGGGATGTATTATGCTAGACACTGTACATACTTATAAAAAACTCTCATATCCAGACATGAATACTCTCACATGCAAAACACAGGGAACCCATATTGGAAACTGTGCTCCCCTTCTTTATTAGCTTTTATGTGTTGAAAATAATTTCCTCTCTTCCAACTGTGAGTTACTTTCTCTCACTTTTAACATTTCTTTGGGGACTCATCCTCTGCCCTTTATTTCTCACATCCTTTTTCTCAAAATACCTCTTTTTTAGGGACAACCTATGTTCGAACTCCCTGCCATAGGATGCTTACTTAAAGAAGACAGGACTGAATATCATTTCTCTTTAAATATACTTTTCCTCCTCACTTATTTCTGTTCCATTGCTTCCAAGGATACTACTGTTAGAGATCACTAAGTTGTAATTCCAATTCAAATTTTAAGGGAGAAAGTATCTTCATCCAAGCAGATCCAAATGGGGATGGCTAAGAGACTGTCTTATTGACTGAAAGTCTCTTTTCACATCAGCAATCCAAAGTGTTTTGCCCATAGGTTAATATGCTAGGAGAAAATTCCATTAAAAAAACCATAAAGTTCTACTATTTAAAGATGACAGCTTTAATAACTTCATATATTACACTTAGAAATGTGTAAGTTTTATTACATTTATGCATAAATGTCCAATAGTCTACTGTATCTTGCAATTAAAGCATGACTTTAAAACTCAAAACACTTAAAAACATGCCAGACATGAAATTACATTGTTTCTACCCTTCTTCCCACCACTGGCTTTGCTGTGAAAGATGTGTCCATTATGAGCTAACTTGTTAATGTAGCAGCAGACCCCTTCACCCCAGAGAACCTGCATTCACAATGTCCCTGTGGTCTTTTATTTTCAAGCTGCTCCACATGCTTAATGCTTTCCTGAGAGTGGGCTGGGAGAATACTGCCAAGCACTTTAATGTTTAATCTAATGGAAGGAAGCCCATTTGGGTTTGATAGCAGGTCCGTGATTTCTTACTCATGTTTTGTACCACAAAATTACATGGAAGCACAAAGAAGGCCAAAGTTAGAGACAACAGATCACACATTTTACTCATTCAACAAATATTTGTTGAGGTCTGTCACATACCAAGTACTACACCCAGCATAGAGAATATACAAAGATTGCACAAGCCATGGGTTCTGTTCCATACACATGGATCCAGTAGAGAATGTTATGACGTAGTAGAGTGATATTACAATGCATGAATTAACTATGATACAAAGTGTCAGTGTCTAACATTTTTTTTCAAAATACATCAACTACACTGTAAAGGATGAATATGATTACCTATGTATGGATATGTCATATAAGAGCCCACAGATATGACTCAGAAGAAGGTCAGTATAATCTTGTCCACTGCTTCTTATATTAGTAGCTGCAGTCCATTCAATCAAAATGGGAAGGGCGGGTTAGCATGGAAGGAAGGGATACATATTGCTAGCGTCAGCTTAGTAGTTCGAAAGAGTCACTGAGAGAGCAGAATTTGAACCAGGGGCAAATGTAATAGAAGACCACTAATCTTAGTAGCCTTTCACTTTGAGTCCTGTTCTATATCCTGACCTGTAACTTCAGGGATTTAGCTTCAGCCCTTATCAGATTTTTATTACTTGATGCCTGTGGAAGTGGGTCTCTGATGGCCAGAGGGAAACATCTCTCTCCTAAGGAGACTGGGTAGTTTTTCTTCCTTGACTTAATGAGCTTTCTGTCTACAACTTCTGGTACTATAAACAATTAATGATTTAAGAACTCTGATCAATGCAATGACTAATCAGGATGCCAGAGGAAAAATGACGAAGCTCATTTCCCACTTACTGATAGAGGGCTGATGATCTCAAGATGCAAAATGAAACATTTTTGGACATTGCCAATGCAGAAATAGGTTCTATTTGATTACGTGTATATGTTACAAGGGATTTGTTTGTCTTTTGGTTCCAGTTGGAGGCAGGGAGAGACATGAGGCAGAGAAAAATAAATATATATTGGCTAAAAATTTTTAAATCAACAAAAAAAACTGACAAGCATTTATGAAGTACTTACTATTCATTAGGCATTTGGAATACAAAGTTGTAAGTAAAACAGTCCCTACTCCCAAGAATCTTCATAAACCTCATCATAAAAGAATGAATCCTATTAAGAAAGATAGCACAGCTCTTTACCCAGAAGGCCCTAAACTTGGAAAGGGCAGAAGAAAAAAAAAGACAAAAATGTCCTAATAACAAGGAAGGAATTATCTCCTTCACTGTGCCCATATACATATTCATGCCTTTCAGTCTGTATGGGCTTTAAATCTGACCGAATCTTCTTCCAGATAACAGTAATGTATAAAGGGCAATAAATATTTTTCTGATGGGGCCAAAGTTAGGGGTGTAGATTGGATATTTTCTCCTTTCCTCCTCTATTACATTTAAGAATCCATATATAATTTAAATAATTCTGCCCAGTGGCCCCAGTGAAAGTTGTCTTACTCTGAAAGACAATTGGAGAAAGAATACATTTTCTCCTGTAACTCTAAAGCAGAAGATCTTACATTGTGAACTTGGGTGGGGGAAAATTACATCTTTATTTTCAATAATCTCTAAATGAAAGTTAACATTTTCAAATAACATTATTGTTAGAAGGGCTCCATAGCCTTAACCAAACTGTCAAAGAGGTCTATGATATAAAGAGTAGTTTTTGTTATTAATAATACTAATAGAAATAATACTATTAACAAAATGCTTTAAGGTATGTGAGGCACTTTCTAACTTTTAGCTTGTTTTGCCCCACAACAACCCTGGGAATTAGGTACTACTATTATCCCCAGTTTATAGATGAGGAAACGGATACAGATAGCAGGCACGTGACCTGCCCAGGGTCACACACAGCTGTAAAATGTCTGAGGATGAATTACAATTCAGTTCTTCCTACCCCTAGGTCCAGCACTCTATCTGTCTCTGCTCTAATATCATGAGAGTTGCTAACACTATCAAGAAGTAGTAAAGGCAAGTCAGTCAGTAAGAATCTGTCAAGTTCTTTCTAAGTGACAGATATTGTACTCAGTAACAGAAATAAAAAGGCCAAAAGAGACTCTGTCCTCAAGAAACTTATATTTTAATAGAGAAACAAAATTAAAACAATGTGTTACATACAAGTCCATGCAATACAGATGAAGCATAATTTCAGAGGAGAAGGCACTAGTATCTGGGATGGGGGAGGAGGAGGTGAACAGAGAAAGAGAGGGAATCAAACCTTCACGTGATTAAAAGGTGAAATGGGTGGTTGGTTCCTCTAGAACTTAGGGAGGTATCAGTGTGAGTCCAAGGGCACTCTCAGAAGTCTTCAGAAGTGAACATGCATGCTCACACTGACACAGGATGCCAGGAATTCTGGAGAAGGACTTCTAACTCTCCGAACAAGGAAATATCCACCAACATCCAGGAATAGAAGACCACTCTGGGCATGGAGTACAAGCAGAGCAAGGGAGTATGATGAGAAAGGACCACAAAAAGGAAACGTAAGCAGCAAAAACTGTTAACAATGTAGAGAACCATGAGCTGAAGAAAGAAGCACTACTATAGAAATATCCAAAGAAATCATGGATATTGAATATGGAGGACAACTCATATGGGCAACAGCTATTGGAACACTACCACAGGTGGTGCTGTGAATGGGATTATACACCTCTCTGTGGTATTGTTGTCCCATGTGACAACTGCTATTTTCTATGGCTTTCATGGGAGTTCTAGTTGTCTAGAACAAGTTGAAATTTGTTCATGTTTTGTGCCTTGGAAGTCATGTACCTTTTTAAAAAATATTTTTTTATTTCATTATTTTCCAATTACATTTGTAAGCATTTTTAACATTATTTTTTTTTAAATTTTGAGTTCCTAGTTCTCTCGCTCCTTCCCATCCTTCCTTCATCCCTTGAGAAGGCAAGCAATATATAAATTATACATATGAAGGCTTATAAAACATATTTCCATATTAGCCATGTTGAAAAAAAAAGAAAACATACAAAAAAACAAGAAAAAGAAAGAGGAAAAGTGTACTTCAATCTGTACTGAGAGTTCATTACTTTCCTGTCTAGAAGTGGTTACCATTTTTCATCATGGGTCCTTTGGAATTGTCCTGGATCATTTTCTTAATCAGAGTAGCTAAGTCTTTTCTTATTAATCATCACTACGACATTTCGCTCCTGTGTACAATGTTCTCCTGGTTCTATCCAATTCACATTACCTTAGTTTGTGTAAGCCTTCTCAGGTTTTTCAGAAACCATCCTGTCCATCATCTCTTCCAGCACAATAGAAGTCCCTCATAATCATATATCACAGCTTGTTTAGCCATTCCTCAATTGATGGACATTCCCTCAATTTCCAATTCTTTGCCACCACAAAAAGAGCTGCTATAACTATTTTTCCTACAAATAGATCCTGTTCCCTTTTCTTTTATTTCTTTAGGATACAGACATAGTCATGATGTTTCTACATCACAATTTTATAGCTCTTTGGACATAGTTTCAAAATTTTCTCCAGAATGACTGGAACTATTTGCAACTTTACCAACTATGCATCGACATCCCTATTTTCCTACTATAATATATTTATACCTGTCAAAATATGCCAAATTTAAAATATATTGTCATCCTTTTTTGTCACATTAGCCAATCTGATAGGGTAGTATTTCAGAGTTGTTTTTTAATTTGAATTTCTGTACTCTATGGGGATCTAGAAAATTGTTTCATGTGACTGATTTCTTTGATTTCTTCTTCCTAAAACTGCCTGATTATATCCTCTGACCATTTGCTAGTTGGGAAATGGCTCTGATTTTCATAATTTGGTTCAGTTCTCTATGCATTTGAGAAATGAGACCTTTATGAGAGAAACTAATTGCAACATTTTCTTCAGTTTCCTGTTTTTCTTCTAATTTTGACTGCATTAGTTTTGTTTGTGCAAAAACTTTCTAATTTCATGTAATCAAAATTTTCCATTTTATTTCCTATGATCCTCCCTATCCCTTCTTTGGTCATAAACTCTTCCCTTATCCAAGAACTCAATAGATAAACTTCCCCATGCTCCTTTAATTTACTTATAACATCACTCTTTATGTCTAAATAATTTATCCATTTTAACATTATCTTGATTGATGGTGTAAGATGCTAATCTATGCCTAGTTTCTGCCAAATTATTTTCCAGTTTTCCTAGAAATATTTTATCAAATAGTGAAAAATATTTTTGTAATTTATTTTTGTTCCTTCAGTTTCTTTTTCTTCTCCTATTGCTATAGCCAGCATTTCTAATACAATATTGAATAATAGTGGTGGTAAGTGACATTCTTGCTTCACCCCAATCTTACTGGGAAGGGGAATCCGTGCACTTATAAAAGGATTTGGTGACCATACCCTGTAGTGGGGGGACCATGTTCAATAACAAAGTTTCTATACTATGAGGTCAGGTGAGAAAGAAATGAACTAAGGAAGTACAAGAACCCCCAAAGATATCCAGGCCTTTTGCATGTAGAAGGAGGCTCTCACATAAGGGCAATAATTATAATGGCATAAACATATTTGTAACATAGGCTTAAAATGAGAGCTTCTCCTGAGGTAAAAGTTGACTAAAGGAGAGAATAACAGCAAAGAACAGTCAGTGGGCAGGCAAGGGATCCTTTCCTTTTTAATTAGGAAGAAATTTAGCTAGTAATAAGAAGAAGATACCTGTGTTAATGCAGCATAGTAGTGAATAAGAAAAATCTTTTCATTAGTTCAGCTTATGACCCATGGATAATTTGAAGCAAAGGTAGAGGGCACTCCTGAGTCATAATGTTTCAAGATACCTATTCTAACCTGCTCAATCTGTCCAAGAGTTGAGAGCAGAGATGGAGTTCAGGAGAAAGGGAAGCCAGGTGGTCTCCAACATGAAGATAGCTTTGAGTGTCAGATATCAGAATTTTGGATACAGGCACATTAACAGGTTTAATAAGCAATGCCCTAAGGACCTCACCAGTAGACTTTAAAGAAAATAAAAATTAGGGTTGGTAGAATTAAAGAAGCATGTCTGAATAGCAAAGTCTCAGGACATCAACCAATCAGTAAGCAAGCTTAGAGCAAACAGTCTGTGTCTGAAGCAAGTTACAGGTCATAAACCAGGGATGTTAACCCATAGGTTAAAAGCAAGGAATTGAGAGCATGGTGGCCAAGAGATCATTTGCATTGCTAAGGCCAAGATCCAACCGATTTTTCCAGAGGGGGTGGGAAGTAGAATTGATTAATCAACCTTTTCTTCTCTTATCCCATTTAAATTCATGATGTTACAAGCAATTTAGACTTCACTCATCAATATAAAAGTCCTAAATATGTGGAACAGGAAAAAAATCGGAAAAAACTTGCATAAAGAAAATAAAAGAAAAGTAAGGAGAATCAGAATAGTTTAAACACTGATTACAACTGCATACAAGGGAAAGGGTATAAATAAATGCATAAATTAATGGAGTTAATACAGATTAACCAATAGATTTATGAATATATTGCATGAAGAAATTTATTATGTAAATAGTTATGAATGAATGTTTATTTGGTTTTCCTGTGATTTAAAGATAATATAAAATAAAGTCCTATATCATTTGAAAAGCTCTCAAATTCTGTTAAGTGGGATAAAGAAACTAAATACAGAGAGGGAGAGTTAACTAAAGGCAATGCCCTTCAATATTTGAACCAAGAATACTTTGTTTGTGGGTACAGAGTGGAGAGGGATGATTTTCTAGATTACGTTTTCCAAAAAGCCATGTGTGAATCTGCAGTAGGATGACATCACCAGATGAAGATTCTGTTTGAGTAAGGAGGCCCTAGAATTCAGAAGGCATCAAAGACAGTGACATAGAACACAGTAAAAGGAGAGGAGATGCGTACATCGCTATGGAATCCTAAACACCGCGATGCTGTCTGGACCAAGAGGAAATATAAGGGCCAATGTGCCAGCTGTTCTTTGCCTTCTTAAAGAACAAAATACATCTGAATGCCCACTTTTTACTCTTCATGTCTACTGTTCACCAGTGAGTGAAATGTGCTGGAGCTCTACTTCTCTCCTGTAAAGCTAGAGGCAATAAAGGGATATTGGACTATATTGTACTGAAAGTGAAGGAGACTTGCATCCTTTTGTGTAAGGGTGCTGAAAAGACTTCGTAACTTAATTCAATTTATACTCCATTGTTTGAATTAAATTAATTTTTCCCTATTGGATTTCTATGCCTCTGCTAGTTCTAGCAAAGAGGGCTCTGACGTAGGTTTGAGTAGTTAGTATTGCCAAACATCATACTAAACCTGGATGCAGATAAAAGCAGGGCTATAGCAGCACAGCCTTCAGCATGCCCAACACTATCCATTGGCCACTTACACTCTGGATTCCCTGCTCAGTTTATTATTCAAGATTTTATAGGCTTTATACACATCTTAGCACTTGATCACACAATTTCTTGGCTCTTTTTTTCTGTTTTACTAATATGTCTTTTTATTTTATAAACATAGATTATTCTTGATTAATATATGGTCTTCAGAATAAAACAAAACACATAAAATTAAGTCAATGGCTTTACCTGAAGGTGTATACAACATTCACATCTGTACGATCTTGCCTCCTCACTATATTTGAAACTTAACATAAATATATTTTTCTCCCTTCTACCTCCTATGTCATTGGAGTACAGAAAGAAATGTACTTTTGTGTAGATTTCTAGTAAGCAAGTTTTATAGCATTTTGAAAGGAAAGCATAATGATAAATTTCTGATGTTTTGAGTATTAGTGGCATTTCTCCTTGCCTTATGAACACACTAGTGGACAATTATAAAAATTTGTTATTGTCATTCCATGTTCCACCAAATTTAGACTTCCTGCTATCACCTGCATAAGAATATGTTTAAAAACATATTATTCATTTATTTTGAACGTTATTTTTTTTACACATTGAGTTGCAAATTCTCTTCTTCCCTCCAACCCACTCACAACCACTGAGAAAGCAAGCCACATATCAATTGTAGATGTGAAATCATGCAAAACTTAGTTCCATTACCCATATTTCCAAAAAAAGAGATCAAGACAAATAAAGTGACAAAATTGTATTTCAATTTTTTTTGAAACGTTTGTTGCAAACATTTTTTATATTACTTCATTGTCTATGGTACCTTTTAGCAAAAATAATAGTTTCCCCAATAATCCCTTTTAATTAGATTTATTTTTATTCATCCTTTGTTTAAGAACATGGTTAGTGTGCCTGCCTCTTTTTATTTAGTTTAGCTGAAGAATATTAGATTCTGCTCCAGTCCTTTATTATAACTGTGTGTATGTGTTTCTGTTTCAAGTATGTCTCTTGTAAACAACATATTTCAGGATTCTGGTTTCTAATTCATTTTGCTATCTGCATGCATTTTATGAGTGAGCTAATCCCCTTCACATTCACAGTTATGATTTTCTTCTGCTTCTTTTTCTTTCTCTTTTTATCCTGTTCCTCCTTAAAAGTCTATTTTGCTTCTAACCATTGCTTCCCTTAATCTGTCCTTCCTTTTATCAGCCCCCTCCTTTCTTTTCTCTTCTTCCCTTCCTATTTCCCTATTGGTAAGTTACATTTCTATATACAGATCTATATACAGATCAATGCTTGTGTGTGGATGTGTGTATATACATATATATTTTTTCTTCTCTCTTTGAACCACCTCGAATGAGAGTGAGGTTCAAGCATTGTCTACCATCCCACTCCCTTTTCCCCTCCACTATAAAAGCTCATGCTTGAACACCATTCTATCTTTCCCCTTTCTCCCAATGTATCCTTTTCTTATCTCTTCATTTTTTTTTTTTTTGGAGATCATTCCAGTACAATCAACTATATTCATGTCCTCTGTTTATGTAAACTCCTTTTAATTGCCCTGATAATGATAAAGTTCTTAGGAGTATCATCTTCCCATATAGGAATATAAACAGGTTATTATTTCATTGATTACTCTTTCAAGTTTACTTTTTTATGCTTCTCTTGAACTTTTTGTTTGAATGTCAAATTTTCTATTCATCTTTGGTCTTTTCATCAGGAATGCTTGACAGTCCTTTATTTCATTCAATGTCTATTTTTCCACCCAAGAATTACATTCAGTTTTGCTGGGTAGGTTATGATCCTAGCTCCTTTGCCCTCCAGAATATCATATTCCAAGTCCTTTGCTCCTTTAACATGAAAGCCACTAAATGTTTATGACTCTGATTGTGACACCACCATATCTGAAATGTTTCTTCCTGGCTGCTTGAAGTATTTTTACTTTCACCTGGGAGTTCTGAAATTTTACTATAAGTATTGCTGGAAGTTTTCATTTGAGATTTCTTTCCTGAAGCAATTGATAGATTCTTTCAATTTCTATTTTATCCTCTGGAACTAAGATTGTTGGGGCAGGTTTCCTTGATAACTTCTTGAAATATAATGTCTCGTCTCACTTTGATTATGGTTTTCAGATAGTCCAATAAATCCTAAACTATCTCTCTTTGGTCTACTTCCAGGTCAGCTGTCTTTCGAATAAGATATTTCACATTTTCTTCTCTTTTTCATTGTTTTGACTTTGATTTATTGTTTTTTGATGTCTCAAAGAGTCATTACCTTCTACTTGCCCAATTCTAATTTTTAAGGAATTATTTTCTTCAGTGAGTTTTTGTACCTCTTTTTTCCCATTTGCCCAATTCTACTTTTTAAGGAGTTCTTTTATTCAGTGAATTTTTGTGCCTCTTTTACCATTAGGCCAATTCTGTTTTTTAAGATGTAATTTTCTTTAGTATATGTTGTTCCTCTTTAACCAAATTGTTAATTCTCTTCTATTAATTTTCTTGTGTCACTCATTTCTTTTCTCAATTTTTTCTCCCTCATTCTTTACCTCTTTCTTTCACTCTTTCAGAAATACTTGCTGACTTTAGGTCTAATTCATATTTTTTCTCTGAGACTTTATTTGGTAGCTGTTTCCACATTACTATTTTCTTTTGGGTTTATGTCATGGTCTTTCTCTGCCCCTGTAGTAGTCTTTCATAATATAATACTTTTTTGGTGTTTGCTCATATTTCAAGCCTACTTTATTTTACTTTGAATTTTATGTTAAAGCTGGGCTCTGCTCACCTGGGGTTGAGGACCCACTGTCCCAAATTTCAGGGTCTTTTGTGCTGTTGTTTTCAAAGCTAGTTCTGGGGATCTGCAAATTTTGGTGCTTTCAAGCTGGTGTAATGTGGGGAGAAGGATGGTCACTGCTCTCCCCTGATCTGTGCTCTGGTCTTTACCCAGGAAGGTCCTTGCTCTCTTGGAACCACAAGCATAAGTGTTTCTCTTTGCCTTTGAACAGCAACCAGAGTCCCTGTTCCCTTGTGACTGATCCACAGCACTCCTCTCTGCCATGGAACTGAGACCCAGAACTGTGTATGAACAATAGAGTTGCCAATGAGTGCCAACTCTACCCGGTGCCAGAAAAAGGGCTCCTGTAATCTCTTTCATGTCCAACCCTCATATTATTTCTGGGCAGAGAGCTCCTGAAACCACTGCTGCTGCTGCTGTCATTGTTGCTGCCACCCTTTGTCACAGACCTCCATCCCAGTGTCACAAACTTTTCCTGCTGACCTCCTAAGTTTCCCTAGGCTAGAAAAGCGTTTCATCTTGATTTTTTTTGTTGGCTGTGACACTCCAAAATTTTATTTGATGCATCATTTGAAAGCTGCTTGGAGAGGAGTGTTGAGAGAGCAGAGCTGGGTTTCCTTTAATCCATGATCTAGGCTCCTTCTTTGCTATGTCCTTTATATGACATTCTATACCCCTTTCTATGCATTTTCATAAAGCAAGTCCCCAATGCCTGTAATGCACCTTTTCCTCACCTCAGATCTGTAAAAGTCTAAATTCCCTTCAACATCTAATTCAAGTATTACATCTTACTGGAATTTTATCTTGAATTTCCAAAATTCTTGTAGTCTTTTGCTTAGAAAACATTTTATATCTACTTTGCACATATTTCATATTTAATTTTACATGTATGCATTCTTTCTCCCTCCCCTTCCCCAAACAGAATGCAACCTTCATGTGGATAGAAATCATTTCACTTTTCTTTCTTATCCCCAGTACCTATCACACTGAAAACCCTTAATATATTTTTGCTTCTTGAGTTGTTGATTGGAAGATGTCCACTACCCACTCACATTTATTTAAGAATCATTCTATAGAGTAAAATATGTAACTATTTTTCTTTTGGTTTACAGTGATGGAGAAAAACAAATTGACTAGGACCAATGCCTAATTTACACCGTCAGTACTCAAAAAAATGACATTCATTTCATTCATTTTTTGACAAGATTTCACAATTAGTCTATAATGTGGATGAGGTGCTTTAGGGATGGGATCTAAAGGAGATTAAAATCATTGCTATTAATGTTTGAAAATTGTTTTAAATGCATGTGAAGTCATTTTTCATAGCATTTTTAATAGACACATAACATTATGACAAGTTCCTTTTAGTCATTTCTTCAATGAGTCATCTCATATGAGTCATATTTCATCAGTAATAATTACGAATTTTGGAAATTTTTTAAAAAACTAAGTAACTATGGGAACTCTTCATAAATCTATTGTAAAAAAAATCTTAATAAATGTGCATAAAGAATCTGTATGTTACCAAAAGTTCTTGAACTTTGCATTTGGTATTTTATCTCCCCTCATCCCCGAGTGAGGGATCAATCTAACACAAGTTATATTTAAGCATCTATGATGAGTACATGGGGAAAGATACAAAGTTTAGATAAAAGACAAATTTAAGCAGAAGGATATGATACATAAGTAATTACAATACAAAGTAATATATGATTGTCATGTAAGAGAGATTCAAATAAAGCATAATCTCTGGCCTGAGGAGAAGAGAGAGGTTTATTTTTGCCAAAAAAAGGAAGTTTGTATGTGGCAAGGATATATGTATGTACATATATGAACACATGTCACATCATATATGTGAATGTATATACACTGATCATTTATTTTTCACATACACGATACAGATATAGATATATAGGCAGATGTGTGTTTCATGTCCATGTGTCATTTTCTATTAGTAATAGTCCTTCATCATTATCTAACTAAAGAGCGCTTCAGAGAAAAGAGAAGAAAAAAAGAAACTCTCTACACTTAATAAATTAATGCTTGTTATTAACTACTTGGCAATAAACTTAAAACCAGTGATAAAGTCATTAAGTGACTAAAATTTAAAAAGAGCTACCTGGACACACAAAACACACACATACTCCTTTTTGGATAGTTATTGATGGTTTCCAGGAGTAGTGAATCAAGTATTGTAATGTTAAAGGAGGTTGATGATCTTCTCTGCCCCTTAATAGGCCCATGTGACCTGCTTCGAGGCTTTCCCCAGCCCACAGCCTGAGTCCTATAGAGCCCACCATGGTGGGAGGAGCTTGCTGAAAGGGTGAGCTGAGAGAGAGGCAGCAGGCAGAGCAGAGCACAGCATCTAGCTTGGGTGAGAGAAAGGCATTTTGCCTAAGGAAGCTTGTTTGGAGGGGAGGCTTGGTGATGGTGGTCCTCTGTTTATTGGTAACGTATACAAACTTTCTTATTACCATAATGGGATTGGCTTTCTGGTATCTGAATAAATATTTGGGTTTTGTCTTTGAGGAAGAGAGTTTATATTTTGCGAATTTACCCTAAAAACACACCTGTATACCATGGTGGCTACTGTGGGTATCACATTGGTGCTACAAGTATCAGATATGAAAGCATGGAACAGAGGAGAAGGATGCTCCAATTAGTTTTGTCTACTCACACATATTAGGAAACTGAGACACCAAAACTTGCTAATGTGACTTGCTAATGGTTACAACAGGGCAACTAAGTGGTGCAGTGAATAGAGCCCAGACCTAGAGTCAAGAAGATTAGTCTTCCTGAGTTCATCTGGCCTCAGATACTTACTGGCTGTGTGACCCTGGGCAAGTCATTTAACTCTAATTGCCTCAGTTCCTCATCTGTGAAATGAATTGGAGATGGAAATGGAAAACCACTCTAGTGCCTCTGCCAAGAAAACCTCAAATGGGTTCAGGACGAGTTGCACACAACTGAAAAACCACTTAGCAGCAATGCTCACAAGAAGCATTGTAGAAATTTAAATATAGGACTTCTGACTCTAAAACCAAGGTGTGTTTTTGTGTTGTGTATGCGTGTGTGTTACAGACTAAAATACTTTGAGTCTTCTGATCACAGGGATGTGAGGACTCCTGGAATGATGTATATCAAAAATGATCTATGCCTGTCCATTGTGCTCAATTCTTGGTTATGTCCTTCTATAAATCCTCCACAACTGAGTTTACCCAGTAATGCTGGGATAATAAATAATAATAACAATGTAGCATTTTAAAGTTTTCAAAATATTTTACATATAATGTCTTATTTGATCCATCAGATTATCCTGTGAGGTAGCTTCTATTTTATTTTACAAATAAGGAAACATGTTACTGAAAGCTAAGTAATTCAGCCAGGGACACATTTCTAGTAGCATCTGAGGCAAGATTCAAACTCTTATCTCTCTGATTCCAAGTCCATCACTCTAACTACTAAGCCACCTCTAACTGTCTCCAGTTCTTTCATTATCCCTCTGAGCACTGAGCCAGAAAACAGAAAGTTATGGGTTCAAATTTGATCTTAGTTACTTTCAAGCTGTATGACCCTGAGCAAGTCACTCAATCTATATCTGTCTCACTTTCTTCACTTTTAAAATTGAAATAATACTGGCACCTATATCTCAAGGTTGTGAAGACAAAAAATGAGAAATATGTGTAAAATATTTAGTACATTGCCTGGAACAAAAACAGCACTTAACAAATCCTTCCTCCCTCTCTTCCTCCCTCCCTTCCTTCCTGCCATCCTTTCTTCCTTCTTTCCTTCCTTCTCTTTCCTTCTTTCTCTATCTCCCTTCCTTCTTTCCCCTAGAATAAGTCAACTGACATTAAGTCCCTACTGTGTACTAATAATGCTGCTAGACAGGGTTATAAAGACAAAAGTAAAAAAGTCCAGGACGTCAAGGAATTTATATTCCATTTTAATGTGGATATATTTCATGCATGGTTATATTATGTTGTGAATTATGATATGTTATTTCATATTATGTTATATGTTTTGTGAGTACATACATTTAATCATCAACTTTCACAAGGCAATGTTCTAGAAAACAGCCTGAAAGTCAAAAACATGAATGTTGATACATTGAACCTACGGGAAATAAGGAGTTAGATGTATGCATACATATATACACATACATCTTTACAATCTGGGTTCAAACTCCATCTACGCTGCTTACTACTGTGACCACAAACAAGTTGCTATATCTCTCTGGGCCACAATTTACTCATCTGACAAAGAGAATGATTGGGTTAAAAAATAAGATCATGTCTAGCTCTAAATCCTAAGATGCTCTATTCAAATGTATACAAGTATCCATATAAGTAAACCAATATACTCATTCCTGCCTCTTCAAACATGCCAATATTGTCATGTTAAACTTAGCAATTGGCTAGTCCCTGACCTCTAACATGTCCAACAATGTTGAGCACATTGGCTCACATTGCTTCTTAGCCCTGGAACAACCTGCCCTTCAAATCAAATCAACAGGCATTTACTAATCACTTACTATGTGCTTAATAATGTGGCAGGCACTATGCTAAAATGTGAGAGGGGTGCAAATGGAAGCAAAAAGCAAGACAGTTCCTGATATCAAAGAACTTACATTCTAACAGGAGAAGACAACACATGAAGTTGAACTGAAAACTCTCAATACTCTCAAGGAGAGAGTATCCAAGTAGAGGCAGGGTGAAGGATGGCTGGCCTGGACATTTATTTCCACTTGTTAACATTCTATCTATCCTGAGAGGACCAATTTAATATCTACCTTCTCCATGAAACCCCCTTCTTTTTCTCAGCCTTTAATTATCACTTCTGTAATCTGATCTGACAATTTATAATCTACATATATAAAATATATTCTAATTTTATTTATAATTATTTTCATTGGTCTTCTATCCCTTGGATTATAAATTCCATGAAGAATAATAATGTCTTATAAATAATCTGATATATCAAAAGAGCTTTTTAAACATTAAAGTTGTTATAGAAATATTATCTACTTTTTAAATACCTCCCATCTCCCTCCAATATATAGCACAATGTAATATATACATTGTCACATTTAATAACTAATTCCTGAATAGATAAATTAATGAACTGCCCCCTCTACAAACCTATGGATTACTTATATGTGTGATAGAAAGCATTTTCAAGGGCATTTTTTTGATGCTGTGGTAGCTGGAGTTGTTGCTATGATCCTACTTGTGTATATACAGCCTAAAATGTTTTAAAAACATGATCCTCATCATCATTACCAACCCCTGTCTAGCAAGAATAATGTTTGCTTCATGTTGGCTGGGTTAGTTTCTCCTGGACAAGATGGACAACTGCCTTTGAAATTTGATTGGTCTGAGGGACTGGGAATTGAGCAATCGACATAGTTCTTGGTTGGAGCATAAAATGCGTAGAATGTTCTGTAAAATTTGGATTCAGTGAAAAGGCCACACTTAAGGATCTAGAAGGCCACATGTGACCTCAAGGCTGCAGGTTTCATACCCCTGGCATAGACTATGAGAGATTGGAGTTCTTGAGATTTTCAAATTTCTGCTGCTTGTTCAAGCTTTGTCAGATGCAGAGCTGGATAGAGGTAGAGGGAAGCTGTGTTCTCTTGCACTAATGCTACATTCTTACTGAATCTTCTTGTTATTAAATAAACTTCTTTCTTAATGGATGTTATATGGTCCACAAGTGTTTTCATAGTATTCTAGTCCCATGCCTGAAACTCTAGAATAACCCGAATTAGGGCTAGCCAGAAACAACCAGCAATTTAGGGACCATTAACTTGCTGAAAGGGATTTCATGAAAAAACACTATTTTGATCCCATCAAGACAGATAAAAACCAATTAGACTAGCTTATTATCCCTCCCCCACTCCAATGCCTGGTATACCTGCTGGATAATTGGTCAGTTAGCATTTGGAATGGATTGGCATTAGGGTGAAATTATGGGAAAGGGAAAAACCTTATCTGCAGGCTGCAGATGATTATGTAGGCACAGTGATTAGTGGTAAGCACCCTCTGTCACCAAGTGTTTAATCTCCAGTCCTCTAAAGTACCCAACCTTTAACCTAAAATTTACATTGTTCCTTGCTTTGTTTCATTTTTTTCTCTCTGAAGGGTCCTTCAGTTAAATGATGAGTCTAGAAAACCTTGTCAATCTATCTGGAGAACAAACTTAAAACCGTTACGGAACCACTGATGCCAAAAGCAAAATATTCATCCTTTCAAGGCAAATCTCCACAAAATGGAGAAGTAAGTAGAAGTCTGTCTCCAGTTAGAGTTTGGAAAGCTTCATTCATTTCTTTTCCACTCCCAAAGAACTAGCCATATAAAAAATGCTTCTCAAGAAGAAGAAAATGTTTGATTCAATGCTTCTGCCTCTCTGGGCTCTAAGTATGTCCTTTAGACCAGGAAAGAAATATCGCATACAAGTATTAGATTTGCCATCAATTGCGACATTGCCATTAACTCTCTTATAAAGAACTGCCTATTGGGGTTTGTATATTGCTTACATTTGTACTACTGTAGGAGACAATTAGTTCCAGCCATTTGCCAATCACAAAGCAAGCTTGGAATCTGGGGAATGAGAGCAAGACAGAGAAATAGAGATTGATTTGGTTGCAACTGGAAAATGGTAAAGTTATTAGAGGAATCA
Organism: Bettongia penicillata ogilbyi; assembly: GCA_023548195.1. Taxonomy (NCBI): domain Eukaryota; kingdom Metazoa; phylum Chordata; class Mammalia; order Diprotodontia; family Potoroidae; genus Bettongia; species Bettongia penicillata. The sequence continues at coordinate 5,830,049 of JAJHZJ010000600.1, read as the reverse complement.
AAACATTACTGCTTGAGGCTTTGGGGGGACAGGATAGTCAGGCCTGTGTTTTCATTGGTGTTAGAAATGGCTGGTGTTGAAACTCCCTATACCAATGAAAACAAGCTTGTTAGAGGCTTACAAATTTAAGAGACCACTAGGAATAAAATGGTTTGTCTGTGGCCACACAGCTAGCAGGTATCAGAGGTAGGAATTGACATTCCATGACCTCTATTTAAATGACTGGTTCCACTTATTTGCCATTTTTTTCTCCTTCTACTATCTTAATAATTTGGAGAAAGGACTATTAAAGATGGCATTCATCAAATCCTTCATCAGGTAAGATACAACTGCCAAGAAAGATATTCCATATATTATACAGGGAAATCAAAGGATTATGAACTGCTTGTCTTTCAAAAAAAAATAACCTTAAGTTTAGGAAATATTGATCCCTTCAAGGCAAATCTTACTAAAACAGAGAAAGTGAGTAGAAGACTGGCCTCTAATTAGAGTCTGGGAAACTTCCTTTAGACCCCTAAGAATGTATTTATTAAAATACATTTCATTTATCCATTTCCATTAACTTAATGTATTTCCATATTACAGACATCACAATTTGAATCTAACTCGGTTACTAAAAGTAGCTTTGTGTTCTTAGTGTAGACCCTCAGGAGCAATTGTCCAGATCACAAAACTATTATGCTCTCTCCAGCATGTTTAATGGGGCTATGAGACTGGAATATCAATGATGCCACAAATCAGTGTTGAGATTTGTTAGGAAAACCCAAATAGGAACTTTCCATACAAGAGGTGTCTCTAGACAGCATTCTCTATTTTTGGTAGCAAATATTGCTGTCTCTTCTCCACTTATATTAAATAAGCATGGAATTCTCTTTGATTCCATTTTGGTTCATGTTATACAGGTAAAAGTGGCCCAAAATAAAACTGACATATGGTCAACCATAAAGGAAAAGAGCAAAACTGAAAGCTAGAAATGCTTTGCATTCTCTTATGCATCCCAATCCTAGCCAGTACTTTTCCTTGCTTATATTTTAATAGCTTCGTCCACTCCTGTTTTAAGCTACTTTCATTTAAGACTTCATTACTTATCTTGGGAGACTATTTCACAGTCTATTAGTCACAGTCGATTTCATCCCATTACTCGAAGTTATAAACATCCACAGCTCCTTGAAACTCCTGAAGCCACAACCTTTCCTCCTAGGTATTTATTAAATTTGTAGGATGACATAAGTACTTGTGGCACTTTGTCCCCTTCTGTTGGGGGTGGGGGATGTTCTATTGAGAGGGCTTTACTTTTCAATTTGATAGCTCTTTTTATGTCAGGGTATGAGTCATAATTCTGTCATAAAGTGGTTTAAGGTCCCCAAGATAGGAATACTATGTTAAAATCAGAAGACAGATTCTACCTACCTAAACCAAAACAAACTCTGGGTTGCAATTGTCCATTACACAAAGATGGTTTGTGTAAGTTTATCTCAAAGGGCCCTGATCCCAAAGCTATGATTCTGGAATTGGGTCTGTGCCTTGAATTTTTCAAAATCACTGTTAACTAGATAAATGGTTGCTTGGTTCTTGAAGAGGACCAAAATGACATCACTACGATAAAGTCAGGTTTCAATGTGTCCAACTGTGGCTGATCAGACCAATATGAACTCAGAAGGCTCTACCACAGACTGGGCACACATAGTCCACTGGACATTTGGGGTGTATATTCTAAATTTGCACATCCTGTTGCCTTTGAGCTGTTTCAATTCTGCTTTACTCACAGCACCTTCTCTGATGTGGGCACACCATGCTGAACCAGTGTCTCCCATGTCACACAATCAATTCCAAAGTTCTTCAGAGAGACTTTGAGAGTGTACTTGTATCTCCTCTTCTGAACATCATGTGATCACCTGCCCCATGTGACTTCTCCACAACATAGTCTTTTTAGTAAGTGTACATTTTGCATTTGAACAACGTGGCCAGTCCATCGAAATTGAAGTCTCTGAAGCAAAGTTTGGATGCTTGGCAGTTTAGTTCAAGTAAAGGCCTCAGTGTCTGGTACCTTATCCTACCAGGTAATCTTCATAATCTTCCTAGGACAGTTCAAATGGAAGCAATTCAGTTTCATGGCATGGTTTTGGTACACTATTCATATTTCACAGATATACAACAATGGGGTCAGCACAAAGGGTCTGTAGACTTTCACTTTGGTAATCAGTCTAATATCTCTTCTCTCCCATATTTTACTTTGGAGCCTCCCAAATATTGAGCTAGCTCTGGTAATGTATGTGTCAACCTTATTATCAATGTGTGCATCCATGGAAAGTACACCACCAAGATAAATGAACTTATCCACAGCATTCAAAACTTCTCCATTTGCTGTAACCAATGGTTCCATGTATGGATAGTGTGGTGGTGGCTGATGGAACACCTGTGTTTTCTTGGTGTTGTTAGGTCAAAATTAGCACAGGGAGCAGAGAATTGATCCATACTTTGTTACATTCCAGCTTCCGAGGCTGCATTAAGTGTACAGTCATCTGCAAACAGAAAATCATGCACCAACACTCCCTACACTTTGGTCTTGGCTTGTAGCCTTTTCATATTGAAGAACTTACCATCAGTATGGTAGTTGGCCTTGAAGTCGTGTTCATTGTCATTGAAAGCATTTGTTAACATGGCTGAAAATATCATGCTAAAAAGCATGGGAGCAAGCACACAGTCCTGTTTCACTCCATTGGTGACTGGGAAGGCATGACAGCATTATTTAACCATCTAGAACCCAGGCAAGCACACCATCATGAAATTGATGTACAATACTGATAAACTTTGCTGGGCAACCTAATTTTGACATAATTTTCCATAAGCCCTCACAACTAACAGTGTCAGAGACCTTGATTAGATCTACAAACATTGTGTACAGACCTCTGTCCTGCTCCTGGCCTTTCTCCTGGAGTTGTCGGGCAGCAAACATCATATAGAATGTTCCTTTGGCCCTTTCTGAAGTCACACTGGCTCTCAGGTAGATGACCATCTTCCAGGTGAAGGATGCCTATTAAAGAGGACTCCAGCAAGAATTTTGACAGTTTGCCAACTAGATAAATAAGGTAGATGGAAAAGAAAAATTTACAATTTCAAAAAAGGGAGTTATGTAGTGTGGG